>NHYD01001660.1:0-13976 GCA_002938375.1 Psilocybe cyanescens
TGCCAATGCTGAGACTCAAAGAATACAGTGTAAAAATAAAAAAAGGACTTGTAATGCCGGGCAAAGCCTTGGCCCACAATACAAGTAAATATAATATGATAAGTATATTATAACTAGATTGCAAGGCCATGTAAAATGTTAGATGGTTTACAGATTGGGTACAATAATGTTTCTGCAATGTAAAGCGAATATAATATGGCAAGGACAATGTAACTAGATTGTGCAGTGGTACCAGGTTCACCAAAAAATTATATTGTAGTACAATTGGCCCTTTGCAATTATACATAAAATGCATTTTACCAAAAAGTTACCCATTTTGGATGGTGTCACAGAGTGCACATGACATTGGTCAATTATGGAAGTTGTCAGCTCACGGGGTTGATCATGTGCTCACCCTGTTGACTGAACAAAATGCAGTATTCAGTTGATGTCCCTGTAGTGTTCACACTGAGCATCAGTGAAATGGGCTTGCATGGGTTTTGGTGGTGTATGCTGTCACTGATTATTCAAAAATGGCAGTCCTCTTCTGAGGGCAGTGGGACTGGGGGACTTAGTGAAACTGAGGGAAATTGGGCTCTGGGGTTTATGAGATTTGACAGAAATTGGACTCGGGGGTTTATGAGATTTGATGGAAATTGGGCTCTGGGGGTTTACTGGATTTGATGGAAATTGGGCTCTGGGGGTTTACAGTTGCGGACAATCAAACTCGACAAATTGGTGATCTCGGTAGCCAGGCAATTTTTCAAGAATCTGATTTCAGATTCTTGTTCAGCTCATCAAAATACATCAAAAAACACACCTCCGAAGTTTTTCCCACAAGCTGTTTAGATCAGCCAAATTTTTGACCAAAATCAACGACATTTTATGTACCTAAGGTGGGTTGATAATGGCATCGAGGTGCTAGATGTTGGTGTCCCATCCTTCATCGTTATATAATTGCTCATCAAGGTCGACATGAATCACAACATGGACATGGGAAGCTGTTTTTGATTGATTCCAAAGGCTGGTAATGTTTCTCTTTGCCTTCTTCTTTGCCTTACGATAAGTAATCAGTGATTTGTGGCTTAGGTAATAGGATTTTGGGAATTTTTTTGAGAGGAACGGCTTGATAAAATCCCACCAAACTTTAGGATCATCCCAATCTCCAAAAAAGAAAGCGATTCCGCTATTTTTCAAGATTTTACCTTTTTTTTAAGGATTCGGTCAATATTTTAGGGTATGCATTCCTTAATTGGTAATTTAAAGGGGAACGGCTCGATAGGATGAGCTGAAAGTTGGTCAGGAAACTCCTTAAATGGGATTCTACCGATTCCAATGGTTTTTAGGGCCATCAATAAAAGTTGATTTTTTTAGTTGAGTTTGATTGTCCACGACTGTACGGGATTTGATGGAAATTGGGCTCTGGGGGTTTAATGGGATTTGAGGGTTCTTTAGCGTCAGCAGTTGGATTCAAAATGGGTGGGCCTCTGCTAAGCCTTGTCCTTGTATCATGAACACACAATATTGCTTTTGAAAAATTTTTGGACCTAGCAATATCTTTCTATAAATTACATTGTGAGTCGGCATATATTATGATGATAATTGTAATGCAGATGACCATCTACTAATAACCCATATTATTATGACAAACTCATAATATCACTTTTCAAATATTTTTTGGACCTAGCAATATCTTTCTATAAATTACATTGTGAGTTGGCCTATACTATGATGACCAGATTATGACACAGATGACGATCTACAAGGGATTTTGGAGTTTATATTGTCTGATGTGATTTTTTTTATTTTCCTGATGCCGACGACGAAAAATAACGACGAGCCAGAGGCTTAAGAGCCTCTATTGATTCCAAGAACAAACGTTCCTCGCTCTCAAGTTTTTCTATATCTCGAGACATTGTAGTACTTAGATACATTGATGAGTATGGTGATTGAGAAGTTCTGCCTTCGTGGAACCAATACCAAAGTCTTCGAGAGTCAAAACGTGTACTGGTAGTCGGGCCACATCGCTGAAGTCTTTGCACTCCGCGCGGATGAAGGATTTGCTCTATTCAAGGGATAGGCATCACTCATGAGCAACAGCCCCATTTGAAACAACAGTGTATTGGACAGGGAATACACCGAGGGATTCCATACAGCTACTTTATCCCAATTATCTTTCTACCACATAATTAGTAAGCAACGCATTGGCTACTTATGAATCGTGTGCGGAGGCGACAAAAAACAAAAGATCCTAGATAGGATGATTGGGCGTAGTTAAATGCCTGGGATGAAATGATACTTTATCGCTCAGCGGTCATTTTGTAGCAGCTCAGGGGGAACAGGAGGACCCGGAAAGATTTTACTAATCTTCCGCGAGATATTACCTCGTCGACGTCTTTCCTGGAATCTCCGTTTCAGAAGGTAAGGTATATGGAAGAGTACTTGGCGCGGGCTGATGGCAGAGGCATCCTGATTGATTTTAGAATAAGTCAGTATTGGATGTGGTATTGATTGATGGATGTACCTGCTGGTCAGCGGGTACCGTAGGCCCCAGAGTCACCCATCCTGTTTAAATGCGTTCATAATCAAATAGCGCACTACGTTTGGGTTGGAATGATTAGCCCACCATTTTGGATTAGTGGATCATGCTTCTCCAGGACCTTGATGAGCAAACGAACGATCTGCGAGGCGCTGCCATCGCTCTGGAGAATGCAGTTATATAGTGTGATCACGTGGCTTACAATAACTTACCTGGTCGGCGACTGTGCACCACACTGAATCCTCTACAATTGCCACATCAGAAGTAGGTGACTGTTCGCGGCGTAAACCCGATAACCAAATCTTGCAGATATGAGCCTACACACCTCATCAAGGAGATATCGCAATATGATTTCTAATGGATGAAAAATGAACTACAACACAGGTCATTGCACCAATACAACGCTATAAGAGCGAGACACTCACATGCGTGCTTTCCGATGTGTATCTCGTAGGATAGCTCTGGCTTCGCTCCTTGAAAGTTTGAAATCGAGCTCTAATGCCCAGCACAGGAATCCCTAGAACATTAGAAAATGGGATGTCGGGAATTTGATAATGAAGAATATATTTGGTCCAGTCGCGAATATTAACAGCGATTTTCATTCCCCGAAGGAAAACGGCCCACGAATTTACCGCATCATTGGGTTTACTACTCCTGCTTGCCATTCCTTCGTTTATTTGCCATACTGGAATCTTGTTTGCTTGATAATGTTCTCTCAAGTCAGTCCCCGTAAGGTCATAGCCTGCCGGCCCACAAGTTAAAGCCCAAGAGTCTGCTTTGTCGAATCCTGTGACCAGATAAAGGCATCCATTTGCGCATGATATACGTCCCGATCCGCTACCACTGTTGAGGAAGGTATACCAGCTCAGTGCATGCTTTCGAACGTAGTCGCCAACACGGGTAGTCGACACAAGATCTTCACGGGTCGCTCCATTCGGTAAGATGAGGGCCGATCCTTCTCGGGCCTTGACTGTAAATTCAACCTCCCTGACGGGTCTGGTGAGTCGCTTTGCAATGAAACATAGATGATCTGCACTTACAAGGGCGAAGAGGTGAGTTGCGATACTTCGACTCCCGTGGTAGTTAGTATCGTGCCGGGTGTGAAATGATGTGCATGTGTTCTAATATCGGCAGGCTGGGGCAGGGATAGAAGCGGTTCCATATCAGGAGGGCACAATTTCTGTATGGCCCCTGTGGAAGGGTGAAAGATATTGAAACAATACTCAAATGCACCTGCTTCGTCGAGAAATCCGACGTCACCTATATCAAGACCAGGCTTGGATGGACGATTCCCAAGAAATATATCTCCTATAGGCTCCCAGAGAGCAGTACCATGTCCCAACATATACATCGAGCGGGTATATGTTTCGCATTTTCCTCCTGGGGTTTGCATTACATGACACCGAGCGAAACTGCAGTCATCAAGAAGTGTTCGATAGGGATGGGTAATGGAACCTAAGTCACGTCAGATAAATCAGGAATGTAAAATTTTGCCCTAGAGACATACTACAGCTTGACCCAGTCCGCTCTGTACCCTCTGTACCCTCCTCGCCAGAACCCACTCTCTCAGGACCGTTCTCGGCCTGTGTCTACGCAATATATCTCAGCATGAAGGAATCAAGTTGAGAATTATTGCTAGAATATTTGCTTTCTTACCAGGTCATCACCCTGATGCGACATTTAGTCGTGATACTCAGTTGAGAACCCGCGCAAGAAACCAACAAAGTGGAACGAAGTTGTGCGGAACTAGAAAGAACTACAAACAAATAGCGACCTTATTGTAACCGTTTTCTGTTGGGTATCGGCATTCCCGGAGATATCCGACACCGTCAATGTGTTAACATGTTCGAACATTCAGATGTTCAGGTTCAACGTTAACGTCAACTCCCATGCAACTGTCAAAATTTCAACGTCCCAATATTAGCCCATGCTTAAATGTGGACTTGGCAAATATACTTATTCCTAACAGAACAAAAAGCAAATACCCTTCTCAGGCCCGCCGCAACTACAAGGACCATCACGATACCCCGACATAAATTCCCTTATATATTCTTATTTGAACCGTTCGTACCCGAATATCGCAAATATAGAATGATTTCCGCTGTATACACAGTATTACTTCAACGTATGGGAGGCGAACATTGTTTTTAGAAAATCTCACGAGCAATTGTGTTTCATGCCGGCAGAAGTTTGGGTACTCTCAAAAAATCCAAACCTGAATCCTGGAGAATCTCGTCACATTAAATAACGTACAAGCTATGCTTATGGCGGGGTCCTAAGAACTGTTGATTCGTGACCAGCCTTTCCTTCGTTCTATTAGTATCGATCACCCTCTCACTCCTACGCCGCATCTCTGGAGAAATGGCTACCTCACAGCTTTGTCCTTCTATCATCGACGAAACTCATTTGCCTGCTACCGTAGGCATAGGAGGTGGCACACCCTCTATAGTTATGGGTTGGTGTTTTTCATTAGTCAGCCTTGCCACGAAGAATGAGCGACTCTAATCCGTTTATTTAGGCCCAATCCAAATAATGAAAGGATCCCCAGATAATAAGAATATCGCATCTTCGACCAATGTGACGAACAGCGGGAATGTACAGACAATCTACAACATACGATACGGTATGACAAGCTATATACATCGTTTCCCTGCGTTGACCCCTATTCCATGTCCAGAACTTCCCGAGAGCTTTGCGAAAGAGAACGGCGAAGGTACCAGCAAAAACCCTCCCAAGGTTGCTTTGGGCTCAGGACTATTACTCAATGGAGAGCACAGCCGCCATACTAAATGTGAGTAAACTTGCCTCGGGTTATTTTTCTGGTATAACCTATTCAGAAAATTAGCAAAAATGGCCTCGCGGAATAAACAGGAGGATGAAGTGGGCCTGAGTAGCTTGTCTATTTCTACTACCTCAAGTACCTCAAGTCGCTATAGAGTTCGTGAGCGTTCTGCCGATGCGAAGATTAGTGAACAGTAACTATGCGGTATAGGTCCCTGATAATCGAGTCTCTCCCACTATATATGGTGGACCATCAGGTCAGCCCAGGGCCAGTCGTCAATCGGGTAAAACTAGGGTCTCTAGATCAATCGACGAATTCGGTACCTACAATTAGCCTCTTTTATCTTTACACCTCGCTTATAGCGAAACTATTCTAGCTCACAGTCAAGGTTATGTTAAGGAAATGATGAGGGCGGTAAGCCTTTCAATTTTCCCTTTTAGTATAATAACTTAACCCTTAATATATAGCATCTCAAACTTGCGAAGATTGAGCATGATATTCGACTGTATATGGAATCCAACCTTAAACTGGGGGGAGTTTATACAATTCCTTTATGGGACCCGTATCCAAACATGAACCTCGATCCAAAGCTTCAACATAAACATTGCTCTCTCGGAGATGTTGGAATTTTCCGCAATGACGGAGGATTTGACGTTTTGTTCAATGTCTTCTTGTCGAAGGAAGAAAATCTGGGGATGCAGTATCGGCCGCCACCTTCGTTTGCGCCTCTCGACTTTGAGGCTATGAATGCGTTCAGAAAGCCCTTCACTACGGACAAGACCTGCTATTCTACCGCCAACTTCCAAAGGTGTAAAGAAGAAGAAATTAGGTTCTTGCCCTCACGCATGTAGCAAAGAATATGCTAGTACTAACAAACCTTACTTCCAGTAATTGTGCTTATTGCTTCAAATTGGCCAAAATCCCCGAAGTCACTGGAGGAGCTTTGCTTATACTACCAGAAAGCGGAGCGACGGTGACATTTAATACTCATAACGCGAGAGTATTGCTTGAGCAATACGTTAGCCGACACTTAGCTTCCTGGTACGATCTACTCAACGCTTCTTACAATCATCGCGCTCGTCCAAACGAGTCACTCAAGATGATCCACACCTGTTACAAGTCGACGATATGGAGCGCGGTTGCTCTACCCAAAAATGCGAATGTAGCAGATGATTGCAAGGCAAAATTACACCGCTCAGTGTCGAGGGAGGGAATTTATCAATGGGAAGCTGACGAATCGTTTAGGACTAACCCGGGATCGTCCCATCCTTTAATGCGGACATATGACTCTGAGTACACCGTTGCAGTGGAAGTCTTCTCTTTAGTACAAGGGCCAAAGCCATCAAATGGACTGGTTTCATCATTCTTACATCGTAGCGGTGCGCTATTCTCGCGAACCTCACTACGCTCGAAGATCTCCCGGACTGTGACCTCATTATCAACGATTACTAGGTCACGACCAACTTAACTTCGATAACTTTTTGGAAGATATACATGTGTTTGAGCCTTCTATTGAACTACTTGAGCTAAGTATTGCCATATCAACAACGTATTGGGTACATCAAGACAAAGTTGTTATTCGCGTTTGTTACCAAGCGCATTCAGGGTTTCGAGAAGTGCAGACTCTTGAAAGACAACGATTGATTACACATGGCTATATAATCCTCTCCATATAGCTATTTCCCCTCAATTTTGATATTTCTGGCGATTTTATTTGGATTTTCCTCAAATCTTCTGAGACTCATACTCATACTGCAATACTAGCATGGGGAATCACAACGGGCACACCTCGGAACGCAGGTCGGTGAGACTCGAGAAAGCAATCTACGCAAATCTATGCCCTTAGACCACGAGAAGTGAATTCTCCTAAACGAACTCCCATAGCCGACTCTTCCAGCGCGGTATCTTCCTTCCTTCTCCAATGGTTGTTAAATATGTCAGGACAAGATAGGCCCGCAAGCCTGCTCGGGCTCTGACAAAACCAATGCTTGTCTACTAAGTAGTACCGTACTAGAATCAACTTCCGAGTCTTGATATTACTACTATCCACCATACTCAAGCACCACTATGACTTCACTAGTATATGTACCAGAAAAAATTCGGAATCTCTAGCCGTCGTCAAGGACTCGACAATCGTACTCCCCATTGTTGACCTCAACTGAGAAACTTAACATCCATATTTATGACAAACACGGAAGCACTGCTCGGTATGTAACCAAATGTAACTTCAAGCTCAAGCTTCAAGGCATCAGGGAAAGGCCTTACATATAAATATCGACATGGCCAAGTCAGGAAACTTCCGACTAAGCTTGAAAATATATCTACACAAAACTCACGAGCGTTCACGCTCGCGTCTTTTATCCAAGCCGCAATTGTGTCGGGCCTTCCAAATACTTATCGACGCTACAAAAATACAAACGAATCTGCAAAGCCGAGACGAGTCATGAGTCCGTGCACCATTCCAAGAACGCCAAGTTTTATTCATTCCCAGTCATCGGTCCGAATCATAGTAATGATTGAACCAGCTCGCAGTTCCTTCTTAGAGCACTGACGTTGGGTGTTGAACTCTTCTACTAAGAACAGCACACTCAGATAACAATGACATCTCTAAAATAAAGGAAACCAAACCTCTACTAGTACATCGGATGAAGATACGCTGCAAAGCACGGTTTACTGTCGGAGATGAGACACAGAGAAAAGCAACAACACACCGCTCTATCTGGTCAGTTTACAGATTTCTCAGAGTAGGACTTTCGGGGTTCCTTCAAAGTTTGAATCTTCGCTTGAAGCCCAGTCACAGGGACCGAGAGAACGTCGTAATAAAGTATCATCTGAGGAGGCTGATCAGGCAGAACATCTCGCGTCCAATCGTGTATGAAGAAAGTAACTTTGCCAGAATCTGTTATCTTTTAGTCGCTAGATATCGAACGGTCATTGAACATTTCACTCGAGCATAGGCTTGCGGATCCGACATGCTAGCCGCCCAGGCAGTGACTTTATCAAGGCCAGTGATTACATACAATGAGCCATTCGGGAATGGTATGCGACCAGACACGCCGTTGAGAGAGACACACCACTTCAAGGGACGCTGCCGAACATATTCCCGAACGCGAGTGGCCGACAGGTTCCTGCTCAGGGAGTAGCCATCAAACGGCATTGAGAAAAACTGGTGTCGTTCAACTGTACTCGATAAGGATGTGTAATTGAACCTAAAAGAAATTATTTTGGGATATACACTCGCTCTTGCAGTATAAGCATACCTCGACCTGACTGAGTCCCTTCTGGACTTGCCTCCCAAGATGAGGTTGCATCGTCCTGAACCTGCTTTGTTATCCCTCTTTCAAGGGACGAGTCATGGCAATCCCTTACTGTGACATTGTCTTCGTGATCTTGTATTTAATAGTCGAGTAATGAGCAACAAAAGTATTGTCCACTAGTTGCTCACGTCGTAAATAGTGGAATGAGGACAACAACGAATTGAAACAATTGCTTCATTCGGCTAACGTTGGCAATGATCCTGTCTGGACTCCTGACTGCCCGGAATTAACTATATTCCTAAATATAAACTAGTAACTAGTCAACGGCATAATATTGTTCACGGTAACAAGGGTCTACAAAGCGCTTTATTCTTTTGCAGCCGCAGGCCGCCGTATTGTTGGGAAAGCTGAGGCCCGAGAGCTGCTTGAGTTTCATTGACAAGATGAAGGGCCTAAGTCCAGTCGAGTAGAATTTGGCGTGAAAACCTCGCGTGCGAATCTAACGGTTCCATAAATTCAACCGTTCAAGATTCTTACTAAGGAATCTTGGGAATCCGTGATAGTCCATATGGCCATTGGCATCCGAGTTCCTCTTTTGCAACCACCCGAATCATATGCCCTGGGCCCTACATCGGATGCAAGTTGATAGTCTAGGCACAGGCAGTGGGCTTGCTCAAAAATACACCATACAAAGTTTGGAGTAGCATTGCGAACTTTAAAGCGATCGACAATACGTATCAGCGGGCTTTCGCGAGCTTCTTATATCATCTTCAATAGTTAACGTAGTATTTTACCATTAATTGCAAGCTAGCACCTAGTTATAGCTTACCTTATCCGAGAGTCAGTTAAATAATAGGATTCTTGTGTATGGCCCTAACTTGTGAGCCCCCTGGTACTAGTAGTAGAGTAGAGTCGAAATTCCGAAAGCTCTTGTTCGCTGCACTCACCCAGGCAGAATCTAATAAAAGATGCACAGTATTATGTGGCCGTACAAATACAAAGCGAAATATTGCCGAGGTATTGTGATATCCCTTCGGCTGCTGGTGACCTGAGAAATTCCTGGAACCTTCGATCGCAACCGCCAAGTGTGGGCCATACCGAGTTCATGCCAGCATGTGAGAAGCTATTAGTATCACACGTTTCAATACATTTTACAGTACGTAAGCTCGTGCTTCTGATGTTACGATACATTCTTCAGCTGCCCTCCGTCAACCCTGCCATACTCCTTACGTTGAGCTGTCTGGTTTATATTAATCCACAAAAACAAGGGCATTTCCAAACGAACAATAAGAGAACTTGGTTGGAGACAATGGTCACTGTTTTGCGCTTACAGTCTTCCCTCCTTTGGACGAACGCTCGAGAATGATTGTATTCTGCTTGGATACCTGTGGTAATGTCAAAGTTGATTCCTATGAGAGGCTGTGCGCCACCTCTGGCCCGTATAAAATGTATCCAATTCTCCAGTGGATATCTTCAACATACACACTTTCTCTATTTCATCTATTCATTTATTCATCATGCCCTTTCCGCTGAAGCGAACCAAGTCAGTGCCCTCATCCGAGAAGCGGCTACGTATCACGGATGATGTGACGAACAACGTTCTGGCCGACACCCGAACCGCTTTGGAAATACTGGCAGCTATTTGTGGATGTGTACCAGTTCCCGCTATCGCCCCAGTCGCTGGTGTTCTGTGCTCCATCCTCAAGATTGCCGAGGTGCGTAACAGCTCATGCTGTATACATATGGTGTATACCATAGAATTGACAGACCCGTTAGGACACAAGAAATAATTCTGCAGACTTCTTGGATCTTATTTGGACGACGCGCACCGTTGTGAAGTCCATCAACTCTGGTTGCAGAAGAATTTGCGAGGCTGGAAAGGAGATATCGCCAAGTTCAATGAGCTGTATTGAGGAATTTATAATGTAAGGCGCGCCTACACAGATTATGGCGCTACTGTACTTTAAATCTGACACAGTTTAGAACGTTACACCAAGTTAAAGTGACCTGCGAGATTTTTCGTGCTCGATCATGGCTTAGGAGGACATTGGAAAACGCTACCGATCGAAGATGTTATCAGAAGCTTAAATCACAAATGATAGAGGCTCAAGCAAATTTCCAGGTCAGCCATTGCGATAGACTTGTAGTGGCAATGAAACACGCTTATTTAACCCTTTGAACAGAGTCAGATGATGATTGCCATTGGACAGGGTGTGGAGGATATAAAGGATGCCATACAAAATGGAGCAGACTCGTCACCTCCCGCTGAGAAAAAAATATCAGTCGTGGCGCAGAAAATTGATGTGGGAGAGGACGCGGAGGCAGAGAACACCGGGAATGTCGAAACAACAACCTTCACTGCTCCAAGCGTAGCAGTTGAGACGCAGGGAATCAAAATTGGTCGTGGTGCCAGAGTAAACAATGTTGGGAACGTCACAACGACCGCCACATATACACAAGGTGCATCATACAGCGCCCCAGCCGCAGCATATGCAGAAAACAAAACAAATGTACAGCCAACTCCTAATCAACATGCGGCACACCTTGAAGCGCCAGAGGTTGATGCTCTCGTGAAGAAAGTTCTCGCTGCGACCGCTCCTATATTGAGTGAGTACAGCTTTTATACTTAACATCTCTTATAACTCACCATACTGTTAGAGCAACTTCAGCTTACTCCCCCGCAGGGTACTCGTAACATCCCCCGTCATCATATCAAAGTTGTTTCTTGACAAAAGGGCTGGTTTTGACGGATTCGATTACGGATTTATTTAATCGATTGCATGATGAGATTATCAGATATATTTACAGAAAATAGAACGTCTGGTCAATTCTCCTAAGCGCCCTTGTCCCTGCCACCTCGTAATTGAAAGAGGGGTGCAAGAATACCGGTGGTAACTAAAGTGTAGCGGTTGAATGACGTTTTAGACTCCAATCGATTGTCATTAAACATGTTACATTAACTTACGTTTCTGATTGTATTACTATTTTATCTCTGTCGTTGACCCTTCACAGGTGACGGTTCACAGCGTGGTTCACGTGAATTCGCGTACAAGTTTGATGAGCGCTTAAAGAGATTGATACGCGAGGGTGACAAGCCATCGATCGTCAATCATGTGAGCTGTGATCGATAATCGAATTGCAATAGAAATTTTACTACTCCGATTCAACTTCCACCAACCAGCCCGCAGTAATGGCCGGAGAGTACTAATCAACGTGATGAGTGATGGGTATGAACGCAGAGCATTTAACAAATGGTTGGTACACTGTGGTACATGTAAGCTACCGGTTGAATTACCAGTTATTTTCATTCCCAGCACCATTCGTCGACTGCAAGCGGGCTACAAGCCTGTAGGCGCCGTGGTTCGTGCATCTCTCTTCTCAAAACATTTTCATTGCTCGAATCTACTGCAGTCATACGGAGAGCAATGATCACATAACTGGGCAATATCTGAGCATTATACATGAAGTGCTACTACCACACGCTACAATAACAAATCAACCAGTCCCCAGAGTCGCTGATAACTTTCCCGAGATAGACTAGTTTCTAAGAGTCACTGGTCAGCCATCCTCTTGAGTCCTTCGAGTCATTGACCAGAAGCTATTGCATCCTTCTACCAGATCTTGTAAGATATGTCACTTCCGAATGTGTTACATTTCAAATTTTGGAAATTGACAGAAACTGATCTTCGAATTCTATCCATGACTTGAGTGCGAGGAATTGTCCGGTGCAACTTGTAGTAGCAAAACTGAAGAAATTCAAATGTTTCTATGATCTGAGGAAGCACAATTGCTCCCGTGCTGATGTCGTCAATTAAGAACTAATGGAACCAGCGTCAGTAGATGGGGAAACTGGACAAGTAATGAATCTTCTTACAAGAGAAGAATTTGGATCAATAGCAGAACTCCCATAGTCGCTCTCTTCCGGTACGGTTTTCACGTAACAAAGATATACTATCACTAACCCCGTGTTTGAAAGGGGGCCCAGTGTTTGTAAACCGACACTTTTCATTTATAACTTTACAACCGCTGCTTCGTTAGATTTGATTTTTGGCACTCTCATAGAGACAGCTTATATGCACATTAATTTGAATTTTTCATATTTTTATATTCAACATAAGGGCCAAGATATTGTAATGAATGTGCCAAAAAGTGTAATATCAGGCTCTGACATCGCAAAATGGCTTTTTTTTCTCCATTTTTTTTGTATTGTGCATAACAGGTCATTTATTATCTTTCTTATAATTTTTTGAAGCCATAAAGTGTGAGGAAGGATGGTAAAAATACAGGTGTGACAAGACACTGAAATAGTCAACAAAGATTTTAAACTCCGACACGCGTATACGTTTAGGCTTCCCTCGGAGTTTAAATATTCATTACGATTCATGTTGATGATTGCGAAGTTGTATGTGACCCGTGCGTGACAACTATTCCAAACACTAGGTCCCTTTCTTTTCCTCGATTCCTCTCCTTCAACGTCAACTCTTAGAAATACAAAAACATATTATTGTAGCTGAAGCGCTAAGCTTTACAATGGTAAAATTTTATAAAAATTAGTGCAGAAATCGTAAATATATGCTTTGGTCTTTAAAATTTTACAAACACTGGGTTAGTGATAGTACTCGTGNATCAACTCTTAGAAATAAAAAAACATATTATTGTAGCTGAAACGCTAAGCTTTACAATGGTAGAATTTTTATAAAAATTAGTGCAGAAATCGTAAATATATGCTTTGGTCTTTAAAATTTTACAAACACTGGGTTAGTGATAGTACTCGTGGGATCAAAAAGTGATTGTGATTATGTAATCTGATGGCATTTTGAATGATTTTCATTGACAATAAAAGTGTTTGTTCTTTGAAACTGGAAGTGCTAAGGGGCTATAATTCTGAGAAGGCATACATGTGCTATTATAAAACATCTCTGTAAATTTTTGANTCGTGGGATCAAAAAGTGATTGTGATTATGTAATCTGATGGCATTTTGAATGATTTTCATTGACAATAAAAGTGTTTGTTCTTTGAAACTGGAAGTGCTAAGGGGCTATAATTCTGAGAAGGCATACATGTGCTATTATAAAACATCTCTGTAAATTTTTGAGCCAGAATACCAGTTGGAAACATAAGGAGAAGTGAATCTTCAAAATTGAGCACTCTGGGGTGCTCATGAAAAGTCTATGTCAATGAAATCACTTGAGGTTATAAAGAAGACATATAAATGGGGTAAAGAACCAATAGTATTCCTACAAGTGCCCATACAAAGTATCAAGATTTCCCATACATGCCTGAACAAAATATTGACCATTCAAAATCAATGGCTAATGAATCAAGAATCTTACTGGATAGCTTTCTGTTTGAGTAGCACTCTCTGAACATAATTTTGTTGGAATGTCAAGGTGCGCATAGACTGCGTACCGTCGGATA
>NHYD01001667.1:0-52628 GCA_002938375.1 Psilocybe cyanescens
AATCATTACGGTCTTTTCTTCATCATCGGCAGTCCTCTGCACCCCAGAGGGCCTTCACGTCCCCCTGCTGGGCCTGACAGATCCGCTATCGTTTGAGAACTCGCCTCAGAAGTTTGTGATATATTATCTACGGCGAAAGTCGTTCGACTTTTGGATATCTCTAGGTTGCCCGTCCAGTATCTTGGATGGCATGTGTGACCTTGTCGGTCCTCTATCCGTGAGGATAGTCGCTATGTGACGTCTAGCTTGTCTCTGGTGCTCCCCCGCCCCTATCTTCGACCTCGACCTCGACCACGACCAAGACGTCTGGCATTCGATTCGCGATCTTTAATACAGATTGAAAAAGCCTTCAGATCGACCCTCAACACCCGCTAGGTAGTGCCCACAGATCACAAGCGACCAGTACGAGTGGGACAGGCGAAGGAAGCTGGGTTTGGAGCGAGGGTGTCGGGTGTCGGGTGTTGCGCAGGAGGGCAGGCATACGCTCTGGCCGCTCTGGTTACGCTGTGCGTGAGTATAGACATTCGCAAGACCGTTGAAGATGAAACTGACCTGTGATACCGACTGTCGACGGCAGATAAGAGTGCTCACACATTGTTCCACCATCCAGTAGCGCCCGATGTGTCTTGAACAAGAAAGGTAAGTCAGGTTTTGAGGGAGGGTGCTGGGCCCTGGGCAGCATGAGAGGTATGTGCTCTAGTGATGTTCTCCGTGAGTATTGGCATTCACAAGATGGTGGAATAACGAGAATTGTCCTATTTCCATCTGTCGTCCCTGCAGACCGACTTTGGATACCAACCGCGAATGCGCCAATATTTCACAAGCGGCCAGCCCGGGTTGGATATTGGAATTAGAACCATGCGTCACTGTTTTGGTGAGCATATACGTTCACAAGACCGTGAAGATAAGAGCTGACCTACTTTCTCCCTGCAGACCAGCCCTCGATGACGAAAAACTCGGGTTTTGAGGGAGGGTATTGGATATTGGATATTGCGCAGAATGAGAAGCATACGCTATTATTGTGTGTCGGTGAGCATATACATTCGCAAGGTTGTTGACAATGAGCACTGACCTTTGTTCACCTATAGTACTGGCATCCTCTCAGTAGACCGACGTTCAACGACGGCTGCAAATTCGCACACGTTCCGCCCGATATAGTATGTCACTCACAGCTCCCCAAGTAGTGAACAAGCACCCAAAAGTAAAGGAAGCCGAGTTTTGTGGAAGACTAGTGGGTTCTGGGTGGCATAGGAAAGGGCATTGACAGTGAGCATACACCTTCACAAGACTGTCCAAGACGGCCACTAACCCCCTTGGCGCTATTCAAGTCACAGACCCCAACAGGCTACGAGCATGTTACGCACTGTAGTCATCGAACAGCCAGCCCAATACGCATCCCCAGCCTGCATTCGTGTCGTTGTGTGCATAGAGTTGAGCAAGGTAGATAGATATGTGGTGTATAAGCAAAAAGGCTGTAAGCTGTCTGTGTCTCGAATTTTCCGCACTTCATTAGGTGCATACATCTTGTTTGAAGGCGTGCTGAGAAACTCGAGGTTGTAGGCGGCAAAATATGAGCTGACAGACGGGCCTGAGGTTGGGAGGGACGAGCGAAAGCGTCCAGAGCGAGTGGATAGCAGTCATTAGTGAGAGTGTGCGTGAGCCGCATATGCGGTGCTTAAGTTTATAAGAGTCATGGTCTTGTCAGAGGCGAATCTTATGCTCAGTGAGGTGGTGGGTATAGTGTTGAGCATATTGCTGGTGCATTGTCCGGCGCAAGGGTGAGGGAAGCAATGATGGCATGGATTAGCGCAAAAGCTCACGGATGCCCTCTGTCCAGGCTGTCTTAACCAGCCCAAAACGTCATAGTCGAAGCTCACCAGGTTCAAATATGGCAATTCACAGTTTATTTATTTTTTGCCCCACTTGTTTTTTAGACGGCTCAAAACGCATCATAGTGTGATCTCGCGAGGTTCAAATACGGTCATTGGCAGTCTAATTCATTTTGTCCAAGTCAATTTTGAGTGACAGGCCCGACCTTTCAACACCTATTTCCCTAAGACTACTGCCGCTATTCAGTCGCTTTGCATGCTACTATGACTGGGGAGCTTGCTCCCCATTCTACTACCGTAGTCTTGTTCCCGCCGTTATTTATAGGAGAGTTCCGGAAGTAGTAGGCTGGGTTTAAAATTTAAAGTCGGAGACAAAAAAACATGAAAAATTTGATCGGGGAGATGTACCCTATAACAATCTGTTGCAATTGCATCAGACAAGATGCGGACTGGTCACGCCGCCATCACGAATAGACTCGACGCGCCGTTTGAGACTTTGAGTCAACGAACGGCAGTTTCCCTATCCCACACTGTCATCCAAAGAAGACGACTGTCATACTGAAATAGGTTATGACATCGCCGCGCCGTCCTGCCCGCTACGCACAGTATCAGTCTCAAGTCAGGCACGCTGCTGAAGCACTCGATGGCAGTAAGTGATAAAGAGATAACGCCGAACGGGAATAAAATCTGCGACTAATGTGACACGGGAGCTGTCCGCGTCTTTTCTGATGCAAGTACAACAGATGTTAGGGAGAGTGATCCTGCCACGGTTTCGTTCAGGTTTTTGACTACAACTTCATTCTGCGCCGGAACTCCCGAAACATCTGGCGCCAACATTAGGTGTACCAATGCCAAAATGTCTAAGTCCACGCGATCCGATGGCTTTCTGATGGTCACCCTGTGAGAACTCCCAAAACCCCGGAGCGCCAAGCACAGCTCATCATAAAGGTTGCCAGGTCCTGGCATAGCGAAACGTTCTCCTAGAGATATGCCAGTATCAACTCAACTCTCCGACGACTCCCAGTTCACGGACAGGTCCATATGGAATATTGTCTTGAGCTGCTTGGCCACGATCTTCGCCTCCACATGGATCGCAGTTCACCCGAACATCCCAGCTCCGAACGAAAGCGCTGTCCGAGTCTTTGGTCGACGCCTGGCTATCATGTTTTATCTGCTCATCGTGCCGGAAATGGTCATCGTGTGGACAGCGCGGCAGTACCTGGCGGCCTCAGACATTGCGAAACGTCACAAAGGTATGTGGTATGTTTCTCTTTGGTTTGATACTCATTCGACTGACGGGTTGAACTCCATCATAGCCAAGGGTTGGACAAAAACACAAGCATTTTTTCTCGTAATGGGAGGATTCTCCCTGTACCAGGATGGCGTTCTTCTACGGACACTTGAAGCGCGCGAAATGGAGAAGCTAGAAGAGGAAGGAAAGATTGAGTGGCCGACGATCACAGAAGCGGAAATCAAGGACAAAAGCAACGGCGATTTCTTCTCCAAAGGCGTCGTTGTCATGCAGACTACGTGGTTCATCATCCAGTGCATTGCGAGGGGATCCAAGCGGTTGGTCTTGACGGACTTGGAAGTTGTCACCCTCGCTTTTGCAGCGCTTACGATGGTCATTTACGGCTTATGGTGGCACAAACCTCTTGACGTTCAAGTTTCCGCCCCTGTTCGTTTAAAAAAGGGATGTTCAGCTGATCCCGATCCCAAACTGGAAGATGAAAAGAGAAAGACTATATCGCCTCCTGTGGCTCCAGCGGGTGAAGATGATGACAACCCCCAGACTTCGTTGTTGGGATCTAAAACATTAGTCGCTCTGGATGTTGATGTCGAAGCCCAAGAAAGATCCAAACGGTCGCAATTGACGTCACCAGAGCCTGTGCGAGATCCACCAGTTAGCCGCCCGCACCATGAACCCAGCCTATCTTTACCCCAGCAATTTCGCGTGTATCTAAGGGCACAACGAGAGGAGTTTGGTCTTATTGGCAGCATCATATATGTGTTCATGATTCATCCAGCCCTCATGTTCTCCGGTGCCTTCGTCGATATGGCGTCGTGTACCACTCTGGAAGGGAAGCGATATCGTGTACCAACGTTCTATGCTCCAGCAGTCGGGGACAATGACGATGTGAAGTGCTTCATGCTGGCAATGCTTGTGGCCACAGTATTTGGAGGGATTCACTGCATCGCTTGGTCATTCGAGTTTCCTACAGTAACTGAGAAGTGGACGTGGAGGGTATCGGCTGTCTGGGTAGCCGGTCTCCCTCTCGGTATATTTTTTTACTATGGGCTGACGGGCTTAATCATCAAAATTGCCAGCTACTGGGACGGCAAAGAGGACAGCTCTGTCCTGAAAAATTCTCTACGCACCATTTTCTCTGTGATTTCGTTTCTATTGATTTTGTCGTACATAGCTGCTCGTGGTGTCCTTCTTATTTTACCTCTCATAGGTCTTCGGGCGCTGCCTGCTGGAGCATACATCGATATCAATTGGACCGCGTATCTTCCCCATGTTTGAATAACCAATCTATACACATACCACACATTTCTTAACCGTTTTACTTTGGTTTTGCTGTTGTATGGTTCCGAGTGCTTCAAATCATAAATTATCACATGTATACCATTCATATATTTGCTGTTCTGCGGCGCGTTATAAGCTACATGACTCTCCTATTACACAATTCGAAGAAAAGCGAGTTAATAATGAAGTTAAGGTGCCTAAGGACGGGGACACACATGATATATTACCATACTACGCTCGAGCCGCGCCTCATGTCAAGGCTGAGTCGTTGAGTTCTTTGTCTCCTACCACGTCTTTCAGCAACTCCAGAAAGGTCATACTTATGTCTTATTATCAACCGAACATGCAGGATGGTTCCAATAAGCGTGCAAACAGGTATATCACCCTGTGTATGAAAGGCTGGGGACCATTGGGAGCAGCGAGTCAAGATGCATCAGGAGCAGGAGAGAATGGGATAACGAGGCGAAAGAGAAGGCTGGTGAGAAGAGTCGTTGAGAAGAGGAAGATATTCGCCAGAGGGCGTCCATTGTATGGTCTGGTCTGCAGTCATCCCATTGCTTGCGCTATGGAGTGAGAGTGTACCACCACTTTAACGAATGTTCCAATCGGTTGGAAATCCATGGAATGGAATGGACTCCGATTAGCTGTGGGGATCAGGGCTGTGTGATTAATTTCAAGGTCTAAGAACTGGGATACCCATAAGTCGAACAGGGAATCTGTGGACACGTTACCGGCTACTGGAAAGTGAATTTTAACGAAGGGGGATGTACTCCTTGGTGGAGTTACTTCCAAGATAAGGTGTGAGAAATAGTCAACAGCTAATAATCATGTCTTATGTCTACCTTCACGTTCAGGGATGTGTAAAGCCTGGTATTCGTGTAAGCCGCCTGCCCTTGCTCTACTTACACTTTGGCCTGATCAAATTTTCTACTGTATAGCGTCATGAGGCACCATTGGAAAATATACACGATGGCGATAATTGGGAAGATATGTGTAGTACCACGCCGCCTAATATCAACGGTGTAAACTACGATGGACCAACGTCATGTGTTGATTGGGTAAGAGAACACTCCATTTTCAACACCAGCACGATGTTAACTTGAAATTTTTCTAGAGGGCAAGTGTGGTAAATGGGGAATATGGCTGATCAACGACAATGGCTGCTGATGATTTGGCTTTTTTCTTGAATGCGGTAGAACTGATACCCTTTGTCCATAATTTGGGTGTACCTCACACAACTGTGAACACGATGATTTCTTCGATCTTTCTCTTTTGTACATATTAGTGGCAGGATCTACATTAGCTGCCACTAGTGTTAAAATTACGCAGATGAAAAGTAAACATCGCACCCTATGGTTCACCTTACGACGGATGTTTATAGTAAGACAAGGGAAAGGGGTATAGTCGAACTTGTCATAACCCATACAGTCAAACCTGTCATAACCCATACCTGGGATGACCAATATACCCCATAGCCTATAGGTTTAAGCCGCCACCGAAATGCAATTTACACCCAAATTGACCTCTCCCAACCCATGTATTTTCTTAACACATAGGCTGGGCCATCCACCGAGGGGTACATATGCATAAATTCCGTGAAGAGGAAACGACGCAAGCCCATTTCATATAGCAACAAATGATGGATGAACCTAATTGGCTAGCCTGAGCTGCGGTACGTAATGAAGTACAAACCTACTCGGGCCCCCTTTTCCAACCAACATCCATTGCTATATTGTTGTTCGCCTGCTCTAGGCCTCTAAACTTCAAGACACTCAACAGATAAACTGTTCTCCCTGTGTATGTCGATGAAACTTCGTCGGTGACCTGTAATTGGGTGCCAATCTCTATCGCAAATATCAACGTCTGCCATTGCTTTCATAGACCATAGTTGTCGATTTTGGGATCTCTGAATGGTGAGTCGCACTCTTCTCATGTATAGCGACGGGACAAACCATTATTAGCCGCTGTTTTCGACACCATTCTCGGACCATCTGGGAACGAACTATGTCCCAGACGACTTCGAGCGATCCCAAATCGTGCATACCCTAGCCGAACCAGTGTCAAGATCGCAGAAACTGCAGGGAGATATATCCCATATACAAAGCCTTATCGAAGAATCATTGCAGAGGAAAACAGCTCTTCAGGATTCCATCGTTCTTCATCAACGTTTGCTCTCACCCTTTCGTTGCCTGCCTGATGACATCCTTCAACAAATCTTCCTTTTCTGTCTTCCTCAAGCTCACAATGCCGTCATGGATCTCCATGATCCACCATTTCTGCTCTGTCGCGTATGTTATCGTTGGAAATCTGTTGCTTACCGTACACCGCGTCTGTGGGCTACCTTACACATCCCTCTCCCAATTCACCCCGTTCAGCCTGTCGTCGACACTCATCTTCAATTTGAGGATTACCAAAATACTCTCTCAGTATTCAACGACAGAGTTATCAAGCACTGTGACTCTATACGCACATGGCTTCTACGAGCTGGCACCTGTCCTCTTTCGCTTTCGCTTCATCCAACCATTACATATCCGATCCAAGCCAAAACGTATCTGAAACCCTATCTCGAGACACTTGTCGAATTTTCCACCCGGTGGTACAATCTTGAACTCACCGTTCTAACGGGGGAGTACTCAACTTTTTTTGCATCCATACCGTCGTCAGCTGTACCCATCCTCGACACACTTTACATATCATTCGTTCAGCATTGGCAAGACTGGGGTCAACCTCACGACGATGCTTGGAGGACGAGCGGTATGATAGGCAACCCAAGTCTTCGTACATTGTACTTTCATCATTTCCCGTTCCCTATGTCCCAGCTTAACGTTGATTGGTCTCTAATGACTCATCTGGAAATTCCTGATCACAGGACTTCGTGGCAAGATAGGGGCTTAACTATTGAAGAAGCGTATGTTTTGTTTAACATGTGCCAGAATCTCAGACATTGCGCGGTCGATGTTGAGGATACGCCAGACGCCAAGTGTTCATGGGCTAACCTTTCGCTTCGATATCTGGAGACGCTTGACATCCTGGATGCAGCTCATTCACTGCCGACTTTGCTCAAGGTAGTCGACTTTCCTTCGCTGCGCTCAGTCAAATTTCACACCTTATTTTGGCCATCGAGAAGTAGACGTTCTCCTCTCATTACCTTACTTTCCAATGCCCAAAGTATCAACATCGTGGCATTGTCAATGAATCTGCAGATGTTGACACTGGAGGATTGGATGGAAATTGTACAGCTTACTCCAAATGTACAACGGTTCGCCAGTGAATCGTGTCGTCGAGGACCCTCGGACGAGCAGGCCACTTGGTTACGAGGAATTCAAGACTTCCCTATCGATTTCATCACAGTCAGCCTCAAAATGCTGACGCCAGACCAGGACAAGTTGTGCATTTGGCCAAATCTCTCACACGTCGATCTGGGGAGGATCCGCCGACTCTTCGATGAGGATGTTCTTGAGTTTCTCAAGAAAAGGATGGGTATGGCGTATGCTACAGACAGGGTCGTGCGAATGAAGCATTTTAAAACTACCTTCCTTCGCGACCAAACGGAGGATATCAGGCCACCTCTTTCTTGCTATATCGACGTAGAGGATGGCCTAAAGCTGGAATTGATCTATCCGGCTGTGCGCGTTGCCATACCTGGGTCTGTCCGCCCCAGAAAGGGGTTGTTCAAACGAAACGAATATTTCCGACCATAACGATTAATTATCCGGTAGTACTAAACGTAGAACTACTGCATGCAGGGGGTGAGCGCGATGACTTTCCAATATTATATCCCAGTTTACTTGGGTAGATACTCACCTGGATGAGACGGCGTAGGCCAATCACCGTCGTACTGTTACCAAGAGGACGTTGGTTCCGTTCACTGGGCTCTACTTTCTCAGGCGGAAAAAACTATGGCACAGATCCTGCATACTACGTACGTCCACGGCAGACCGTCGACTGGCTTCTACAACTTTATTACAAGCCCGGCTCGGAACCGCACCTCTTGGTATGCCCTCGGTTCGGCCTTAAGCGTGGAAAGCCGGAACGTCGTCGATTTTAATAGACTGATAAGCACTTACACAAATTAGCCACCGCCGGTACCGCCTCTCTGGGTGTCGAATGTACAAGAAAGCGCGTGCAACTGACTGGCTCAAAAACACACATTGGCACCACACCGTGGCAAATTCATGTAGAGGGAAGTTGGATGGTTGATCTAATTGACAATACTGCCTAAATTTTGC
This sequence comes from Psilocybe cyanescens, assembly GCA_002938375.1. Classification (NCBI taxonomy): domain Eukaryota; kingdom Fungi; phylum Basidiomycota; class Agaricomycetes; order Agaricales; family Agrocybaceae; genus Psilocybe; species Psilocybe cyanescens. Next base: position 8,589 of record NHYD01001667.1, read on the forward strand.
TGCATGCTGTCCAAGAGTGTAAAAAGTAGGCAGTGCCTGCTATATATATAAGTACAACTACTCGAGAAGTGATTGGTCCTTTCTCCGCAGTCCATGCGATGAGTTGTATTAGGCGAGGCAACTCAGAAAGCCATTATGGATTGGCCATTCAGCGAGTAGCTTTTACTTCACACCATCATCATTTGTGGAGCGAGAAAGATTCTTAACAAACTGTTTCATGGACAGGAGATCCCACAGACGTGGTATTGTATGATATATTTCCTTTCATCTGGTTCAGCTTGAAGAAAATGACATCGTTGTTAGGCATTACTCTGTCATACTGGCTTTGTCACGAGGTTTAAATGCTGTTCTGAGTAATTCGAGAGCTATGAACACATCATGCCATACAGAATATCTAACTCGAATTGAAGTTATTGTAGTCGATCTCCAAGTAGTCAAACTCGATGGACGCACGATGTTTTAAGGCAGAAAATAACGTTTAACAAGTGTCGGGATGGCTATATCGAGTCACAAGAAAGTAAAAATAAGCAATGGCAGATTATTTTAAACATTCTGACTACAAGAGTAAAATTAGGTAAACAGGTATAGATCATCTGTGAAATGGACGACCCAAGGACTAGGCAATCTCATAATATCCTAAAATATCTCCTGAAGTTTGAGAAAACTTAGGTCTTGCGAATCGGCTGCATGATATGCTGTGTACACTCTCTCAGCACTAATGCGATGTCCCGTCTCACAGGGAAAGGTATAAAGGCAGAGCAACTTTCTACAGTCAGAGTCAAGGCAGCATTTTTCTCCTCATACTACCTCGGTTACATCTCAGTCGACAATGGCTTTCAAAAACGCTCTAGCTGCTTTCGTCTTGGCTCTCCCTCTCGTCAATGGTAGGTTAATTCAATCACTCTGGAGCAGATTCTTGATTAAATCTCAACGCCGCCGTAGGTCTGAGAACCAAGCGAACCACCTGCCCTGATGGCGTCAACACCGCGATCAATGCAGCATGCTGCAACCTCTTCCCTGTCGTTCAGGACATCGCCGAAAATCTTTTCGAGAACGAGTGCGGTGATGGAGTCAGTACTTTTTTCTCATTCAGTTACTCAGTACTCGAGTCTTATATACTTTTGCACAGGCCCATGGTTCCCTCCGTCTTGTGTTCCACGACGCCATCGGAATTTCACCTACTGTGGGGTACGCTCTCTAAAATATTGACCATAATTTGATATTAAGATGAACATATTCAGTGGTGGAGGAGCTGACGGATCTATCGCCGTCTTCAATGAGACCGAGCTGACTTTCCACGCCAACACCGGCATTGACGACGTCCTTGACGCCCTTGGCCCATTCCTCATTAAGCACTCCGATGTAGTATCCGCTGGAGACTTGTCAGTGTCTTAAATAATTGTTGCTTTCCGGCTCCATTTTTGACAATCTACCATAGTATCCAACTGGCGGGTGCGGTCAGTCTTGTACAATGCAACGGTGCACCTCGCATTCCATTCTTCATGGGACGCGCACCCCCCACGGCAGCATCTCCTCCCGATTTGGTTCCCGAGCCATTCGACAGCGTTCAGAAGATTCTTCAGCGCTTTGGTGAACTCGGATTCACAACCGAAGAGATCGTAGCCGTCATCGGTGGTTCGCACAGTGTTGCCGGTGCTGATGATGTCGTACCAAACTTACAAGGGTATGTAGGTTCTCTAATCGTACTGCACGAAGCATGGCTCATGGCGCGTTTACAGTGTTCCCTTCGATCAAACTCCGGATAAGTTTGACAGTGAGTACACTAAGAACCTGGAATAGCTAAAGGCTGACAATCATGTAGCTCAAATCTTCGTCGACGTACAACTTCGCGGCACCTTGTTCCCTGGGTAGGTATCTTTCATATTCTTAGAAGACCTTGACTAATCTCTCCAATGCAGAGAGGGAACTACTGAGGGAGAGGTCGAGACTGCTGTGCCAGGAACCGTTCGCTTGCAATCTGACCATCTCGTAAGTTTTTCATCGTCACCAGAATACATAGTCCATTTATTTAATAATAATCGTACTATAATAGCTTGCTCGCGACCCAGCTACTAACTGCGAGTGGCAATCGTTCGTTAGTACGTCAATTATTTTGAATATGTTCTCTCAGAGTCTTATGCCTATATTACTAGACAACCAAGCCAAGATGGCGCAGGTCTTCGGACAAGCCGTCCTCAAACTTTCCCTTTTGGGCCAGGACCAAAGCAAGGTCAGCAGGAGCCCTATTATGAGAAAAATAATAAAATCTGATAGCATCACGTTGTAGTTGACCGACTGCTCTGAGGTCATTCCTCAAGCTATTCCGTTCACTGGCGGCGCTGCCACACTCCCTCCCGGCCAAACGATGGATGATATCGAGCAAGCCTGTGCTACTGCTGCCTTCCCTTCTCTGGCCACTCAACCAGGTACAATTTAATCTGATCCTACAAGCTGCACATCCACTAATGGTTTCATCTACTCTGTACAGGCCCACCTACTTCCGTCCCATCTATGTATGCTGTCTTTGCTCAACCTATTATCCATGATCTAATCCGTCTGTTGCAGCCCCCAGGTTTGAGAAATATATCAATCATAGTAGGTCGAAGTTGTGGCTTAATTTCCCATTCCCATCCTTGTTCTCTATTCCTATGTACCGAAATTTACACCATTCTTTATATCATTATTATGTGTGCGAAGGCACTGCCATACCACGAATTAAAATATTTGTTCTCTTTTATCGATTTATTGTCAACGAGGCTTCCATTGAACGTATAATAAGGACTGTGAAATTGAAAATTAAATGGCTGTACAGTCGAAATAGTGTGATAAGGCTCAAGGAATTATTTGTGAGTTGACCTCAATAGTGATGGCGTGTTGCACATCGTCTTTTTGCTGATGACTTTTCAAGAAACCTCCGCTATCACGAAATTTTTGTTACTGTCTCTATTATGAAATATGAAGAGAATTCGATCTAAGACAAGCCTGTTATACAGTTCAGACTACACTAATCCAGGACACGATCGAACTTGTTTAATTTCTGCGACTTCCTATTCTTGGTCCACTTCAGTCGAATTCAAAGTAAGTCCAGGCGCCCGTGCTAGCCACCGATGGTCAGCCGCCGTCGTATATAAGCCTAATATGTCGCTCCTAGCTCCGGTCAACCGCATGTGCCTACCCAAAACACCACCAACTATTATCACAGCCCTATCCACTATCATTAATACTATTCACTGTCGTTGAAACAAGAAAACCATGAAAACTACTATTCTCGCCCACTTTGTGGCTATCGCTCTGGCTGCGTCGTGCGCTATTGCGAACGTTATTCCATCTGCATCTCCTCCTACGAACTCCAGCTTGAATGCTATATGTGCGCTCCATTCTTCTTGAACGACAAGATTTTGCCTAACTCCCCCTCCATTCTTTGTAAGCCCTCCCTTCAATCCGTAGAGCCGGTATAGGTGATTTTCATATGAATCAGCTTTTGAATATTCGACAATTTACCATTCCATTTCAGAGCAGGTCGAAGCTACTGCTAACGCGGTGGCAGGAGGTCCAGCGAATTCTGTTCTTAAAAATATCCCAGGTCCAACTCGACGCAATGCCGCAGATGGTACGCATCAATATTCTCAACCTGGTTACTGCAACTCTGACTCGCGGAACAGTTCCAAAGCGAGGACTTTTCAAACGCCTAGCCAGTTTTATACGTATGCCGTCGCCTTTTACAATATAGAAGCGAAATATTGATTAGATCCCTCGTCGCCTCTACGCAGCCTCTTCTCTCGCTTCTCGCGGGAATAACAACAACGATAATAACGACAATCGGTATCTCAACCTGGCTCTGTTATTGTCACAGCTCGAATTTGCGTTCTTTGAAAACGGGCTCAATAGATTTTCAGCAGACGATTTCCGCGCAGCTGGATACCCAGACTGGGTCCGAGGACGCTACGAGCAAATAAGGGAGCACGAACGAGCCCATGTCGAGTTTTTACAGAGCGCAGTCACAACGTCTGGGCGCGACAGAGTGCAGGCCTGCGATTATCGATTGTCAGTACAACTTCATTGAATTTGAAACCTGGGTTTGTCGGGCTAATTGATGTTTATGACGATCAGCGACGAGGATAATGTTCGCGTTTTTGTCGATATAAGTGAAGCTATAGCGACCATTGCGACCAGTGCTTACGTCGGGGGATTGCATTACTTCGAACTTAAGGTAGGAAAATCATCCTCTCAGGTCAAATAATGCCGCTGACAGTTCGCATTCTCGTTGTCAGGAATATATTACCGTTCTAGCGTCTATCCTCGCGGTTGAAGCCCGCCAAGCGGCCTGGATCAATGCCTCCGTTCGTAAGCAGAATCCATGGAACACCGCCTTCGAGGTCGGGTCATTCTCATTATATGATGTGATTCACAGTGCTTACGGTCCGATGATGAACAAATTACAGACGCCTCTTAGCCCCAATCAGGTGCTTACCCTTCTGACCTCTTTCTTTGACTTTGATGCCATGCCCAACCAAAATCGCGGACTTCTCCCCGCTGGGGTTCATCCTTACCCCAGACTCTCTCTCGCACCAAGATTGGTTCCAGGAGAAGAGGCTGAGATATCTTTCCCATACTCCAGGTCGGACCAAAATGAACGTCTTTATGCTGCATTCCTCGTTGGGTTTGAAACTATCTTCGCCGTGATCATTGAGCGCGAAGAACACGCCGAGGGATCTGGATCCGAGAATCGTCGCAGGTACTTTGTGCAAGTTCCGAGGGACTTGGCTGCCAGGGGCACAGTATTTGTCAGCGTTGTACGAGGACGTGAGAACATCAACGACGTTAGATTTGACGACTCCAGCATCGTGGCAGGGCCAGCTATTGCGATGTTCCCATTCGATGCTTTTGGCAAGCCCATTGGACAGTGGTAAGATAAACATGCGATCGAGCGATTATACAACATGTCTGCTATACCCCTTTTTCTTTTTCTCTTCACTTTTCTTCATATATCATTGCGAATCTATATCATGTTACTATCATCTGGGGTATTTTCTCGAAAGGCAGTTATATCGTATGCCTACATCAAGTCATTGTGCTCAAAGACATCTATGCAACATTAAGGGAAAATATATACGTTCCCGAGCTATAAAATAGGTATTATATTTATTTCCTTTATATTTCCTTTTTGGATAAGCTTTCGCCCCTTCTCAAATTGTCAAGGCCCAACGCGTCTCCTAACCGAGGCACATGACTCTATTGATCAGTCACCTGCCATTAATACCATGTTCTTGGCAACAACGACAAATAGCCTTGTTTCCAACGACGTCTGCCAAATCTACACTCTCATGTAAACACCTCCATGGCACCCAAATACGAGCTTTTACCCACCGAACCAGCGTACAGCCCCACGTCATCACGCGCAGAGTCTCCTTCATACCCACCTCCTTACGATGCTGAGCAAGAATACCACCCATTCGAAAACGATGTAGAGGAAGAAGCACCTCGCCGGCCTCGTATTCGTCGGGAACCGATTCCTTCATTTGATTCGGATCCGCGGTTTAGAATGAGGACACCATCGCCATATGCAAGAGCCGCTCTTATTATTTTTGTGATATTCTTATTCTGGCTCGCGTTTGCCTTGCGCAAGGCCATGTGGGTAGCAGGGGGTATGGGAATGAACAAGGTTATTCCAGAGGTGGACCCTTCGTATTGAATGTGAGCACCATTGCATACTTGACGGCGTATTCTAACTTTGACGATTAAAGAACGACTTGCGGAAACCTACATCATGGCTGGACCTAGAGCGAGTAGCTGTCGACTTGGCGATTTTGTTCATTTTTCTTTGTATTTCTTTCCACACCAGCATATCGCCTGCCACATCATTAATGGACTTTTATTTAACACTGGACACTGTACCCGACACTATTAACATACTATTACCATACCATTTTGGCTGAACCCATCACATCAGTGAGAATATGCTTGCCTCAGGTGGTCTCCTAGAAGCGAATGTTACCCAAAGGATGCATCTTTCTCTCATGCCATACCTCATAGATAGGAAGTTCTCAAAACTATATCTACACTGCCTTCCCTTATCTTCTCACAAAGCTTTGACCCTCTCCAGCTTTCACGACCTCTCTGAATATGACGACCCCTCCGATTGAAATTATTTACAAGAGGGCCGACGGCCTAGATATTTACATGGATGTATACATTCCCACTAAAGCCTCAAAGGAGAGCCCGTCATCGGTATTGCTTTGGTGGCACGGTAAGTCACTGTCATCTAAATCGTCTGTGGCTCCTGATGGTTCTGGAATGTTGAAGGCGGAGGCCTGCTTCAGGTACGTGCGATCCCGTTATATCGAGCGTTCAATCGCTTATTTGACCTACTTCCAGGGGACTAGAAAAGGTGACGGAGATTCTACCAAGAGCGAAACAGAATGTATTTTATTGAAGTGCACACCTATAGGCGTCTCACCCCACATGTTACAGGCCCCAGAAAAACACAATCTCTGTGTAGTATCCGCAGACTACAGGCTTGCCCCTCAGACCCGTATACCAGGTATACTGGAAGATTGCTCAGACGCAATGGACTTCCTCCATAGCGCCAGCTTCGCTGAGAAAACAGGGAATCGCGTGGATCCATCCAAACTCGTCGTAAGCGGGAGCTCAGCAGGTGGATGGTTGTCCCTCCTTGCAGGCACCGGAATCGGTTTCAGAGCGTGTGGATTACCTGCACCCAGACCTGTGCAGGGGATCGTTGCCATATATCCAATCACGGACCTTCTTGATCCTTTCTGGAAGACTAAGCAGCGCCCGGTCTCGTACATGGATCGAGTGATTGACTTCACTGAGGTCCAGTCGTTTGTGGATCCAGCAAGCCCCAAGACATCCTCGGCCGCCTTGGATGGGAAAAGATCTATATTTTATCACTACATGGTTCAAGAGTTAGTATTCAAATTCCCACTGTATACACGGTGACTCACTATTCGAACCAGAGCCATCCTATCGTCTCTGTTGTTGGACGATACCGGTATCAAAGAAGATAACTTCAGCGTCGCTGCAGGTCTTAGATTGAAGAAAGGGAATCCCATTTCTCCGATCTACATCGTCACAGGTAATTCGGACGGCAAGGTTCCTCATGTCCAATCAATGGATGTTGTACTGGCGTTGAAAGAGATAGGGGAGCAAGTCGAATATGAGGAGCTAGAGGGCCTTGATCATGGGTTTGACAGAGAGGCCAAGTATACGATGGATGGCCTATACAGATTCGTAGAGAAAGTGTTCAGATGATGTCATGGCAGATGAATTTCGTTCGCAGTTGAAAACAAGGTTGTTTAAAATTAAATTGACGAGAACTATTTTTGTTTTGTTCTGTAGGTATTTGTTTCATTTGCGAGTTGTTTGGTTTTATAAGTTAACGGCACGCTCACGGCGCACAATTCCAACCCTACCGACGCAACCACCAAGCTACGCTAGTAGTCTCTCAGAATCCCTGCAGCTTGAAGCTCTACTTCATTTGTGTTTATATTTGCTTATTTTCTCGAAAAGATGTTCTGTCTGCTCATGAGGTGTCTGTGGTTGGTTTGTGGCCTGTGGCCCCTTTTCGGCTGATACTCATCACCTGCGCCGCAGTTGAGGATGGGTCAACATTCTGTGACAGGCTACTTTAACATTTACAACTGTATGGAACCTATAAAAGTAAGCGCGATATTCACTTCTTGACAGAGATGGCCTTCTCTCATGTTCTTTCCGTCTTGGTGTCCCTATTCCTTTGGGGTGATAGGGTACAGCCGCATTGCCGCTGCCTCTACGGGCAAGACTGCTGGCCTAGCAAGAATGCATTTGCCTCTCTCTCAATCCAGTTGACTCGACCGCTTCTTTACCCGCAGCCTCCTGCATCCCGCTGCTACGTTGAAGCGCAGCCACTCCTACAAAAATCTGCTTTTGGCACCGACAATTGCTCAGACATCATACACCAATACACCAATGGTACCTGGCGAGCGGATGAGCCTGGCGCAATGCAAAACACGAACTTTGAGACGTTTCTGTTGTCAAACGGAACCATAGAGGCATGTTATCTTGATGTTACCCTCGGGTCTCCTTGTTTACAAGGCAGCATTCCTCCGGTCGGTGTCGACGCAAGGACGGTGACTGACATCCAAGCTGCTATCAATTTCGCGAAGCGATCCAATTTGCGCCTTGTAGTTAAAAACACTGGACATGATTACTTAGGAAGAAGCGCCGGACGCGGTGGATTTATGGTGTGGACTCATAATCTGAAGGACAAGACTTTTAACTCTTCTTTCATCCCTGACGGCGCTCCTTCGAGTGAAAGGGTCACATACGATGGTGGCTAATACATTATTGCTGCATTATGCTTGGACTCAAGTTTCTCTTATTCTAGCGGTTACGTTCGGTTCTGGAGTTCAATGGCACGAGGCGTACACCTTTGTACACCAACATGGGCGCTCTATCGTGGGCGGCATCTCTTTGGGTGGTTCGGTAGGCTCTGCGGGAGGCTGGATCATGGGTGGTGGACATAGCGCGCTTTCCCCGTCCTTAGGCCTAGGTAACTACTGTGTTTGGTTTCCAGTCATTAGCCTGATCAATACCCCAAATTTCAGGCGTTGACAATGTCCTCCAGTTTACAATCGTTCTGGCCAATGGTACTTATATTACCGCAAACGCATACCAGCATTCCAATCTCTTCTGGGCGCTCAGAGGTGGGGGTGGTGGCACATATGGTATCGTGGTATCAGTTACCTACCAAACACACCCTTCTTCCCCTCTGACCATGTCTCTCATGGTCGCCAACTTCACATCCCCCCTAGTCGCTCAACGCGTGGCGACTGAATTCGTCAAGCTGCATGCAATGGTATCCGACGCAGGGTGGGGGGGATATACGAGTGTCTCAAATACGAACTTCCAAATGCTTTTTGTCAAGCCTAACATATCAAGCGTGGAAGATGCCAATTTGAAATTCCGGCGTTTCATTGAGTTTGCTCGAAATGCCACAGAAGGACAGGTCCAGAATGTGTATCGCACCTATTCTACCTTTCTCGACTGGTACGATGCAATATTCACATCGCAGGTGGGGCAGGTGGGCTCTCAGGTCGAGATTACGTCCCGGCTGCTTCCGCGAGATCTCGCGGTACATGACCCTGCTAAAGCTGCGAAGCTCATGTTGTCGGTTAACGGTGGTGTCATTACTAAGTACGTTGACCATGTTCCTCATAATAATTATCATTTTCTGCAGTTTTCATCTGGTTCTGACTCCATTTCACTGTTAGCTCCGTAGCTGGCGGAGCTGTATCACACATCGATCCGTCGTCCACTGGGCTCAATCCTTCCTGGCGAAGGGCTATTGCAGAGGTGTACTCTATAGAATCATGGCCTGAAGGTTCTTCCGAAGACACGATTATACGAGCCAGAAATAGGCTGAAGAGCAAGACGGACATTCTTGATAAGCTCACAACTGACTCGGGAGCGTATCTGAATGAGGTCGGTACTTTTTTGCTCAGCGTGACGACTGATTGATGTTCCCACCGTCAGGCGTCCCTTCACGAACGCGACTTTAAAAAATCGTTCTTTGGGTCCCATTATGCGAGATTGAAGGATATCAAAGAAATCTACGATCCCACATCCCTTTTCGTTGTTGCGTCTGGAATTGGCTCGGACGATTGGGATGGTGCACTAGAGTGCCGTCTCTAGGCTCACAGTTGGTCGAGGCTCAACGACTGCTCGCACCATGCTTCTTGATGAGCAAATAGTCTGTTCTTCACCCCATTGAGATAGAACCATGCCGAGAACTAACACGCGCTGAGTTTATTGTATCTCATTGTTAGCCTTCTATAGGTAATCTTTTTTTTTCATCTTGAATTCGCTGCTATTAAAGAGAAAACACCTCTCTTACTCTGGATTTAGGAATGCCGAACCTACTCCGCCAGATAGCGATTCCTGTACAATCTTGACTAAATATACCGTTGATCGACTTCAGGGCGCCCAAATGGAACTTCTATAACATCTATGTCTACCATCTAACTGCCTGTCAAGTCATCGCTTGTGGTTACATCGTTCGCGGTCGCGAATTTTCAGCTATTGTGGCATCTAACATTCAACTGACTTCAAAAAGGATAGCTCAGATATTTTCAGTTTCTTCGCGAGGGCGCTACGTACCTCAAATATAATTATTTAGGCGGTGATTTACTCCGTTACATCCATACGACTCCGTGGGTGGCATATTCCGTGTCGATCAAAGTACTCAAATGCTTGCGCCGCAGCAAAAAGATGGAAAATGTATCTTCTCAACTCTTAAATATTTTACTCGAGTTAGTGCAGCAACCGAGTGCAGACCTTGATGCTAACTCTGGGTATTTTTTTTTGCCACTGTTCTCAGGTTTAGAGGTATCCAGTGTCATCGTTTTTGAGTCAGACATGCGGATGTTATAAATCTATTAATGGCACAACGGAGACGAGAGAGCTTTAAACACAGATAATAACATACCTGCTAACTCCTGCCGTGAATAAAAATTTTCAGACAGCAGAACGCGAGAAATTTCAGTTTGCTGGGTACCTAGTGTAATAAAGCCGATATCCAGCGTCTGTGGCCATCAGCGATTAGTACTGAAGTTTGGCAACGTAGAAGATGTGTTACAGTAAACTAAATTTGCGCATTACATTACATGGTTTTATTACGATAGAAGGTATCTTCTTCAAAGTCTATATATCTGTTAAAATACAATATTCTAATATACGGCTCTAATTCCCCGATCTGACGGTCCACTACACACGTCTGGTGCCTGAAATCCCCACTACAATACCACCGAAGTCAATGATAAGCGAACCTGGGAGCGGCAACCAGCAGATGGCCGAGCATAAGCCATATCTAAATGTGAAAAGTTATACCAAATCTGGTAGATTCAACAAGGAAATATCCTCACGTTATAAATCCGAAAACTTCTCTCGTCTGACGTCTTTTGACGGCGAACCCAAATATGCACGCTGAGAGAAATGCCAAGGAAGGCGTAAAGATCTCCCAAGAGATGAGTTGCATTCCATATCCAAGGAAGGGCGAACGACCAGATGATCAGAAATATTGCGATTGATACTCGGGTGACATCTTGTCCTAGATAAATCGTCGTTGTTTGGCGCCCCATTTTTCTATCGCCATCAGTATCTGCTAGATCTTGAACATGGACAGTGGTGCATATGACTGAAAACGATAATAGCAGGGCCAGTATGGGCTTTGGCTGTCGAGGAAGTGATCCAACTAAGGTGTAAGGTCAGCCAACGACGTTCTTAAAGATAGGAAATATTAATCACTTAATACTGTAGTTGCCCCCGTCTCAAGGACCGCATAGCCCAATCCGTTGATGACGTTCTTCCAAAAGTAATTGCCGTTTAACAAAAGGTGGTCGTACATGTATACAAGACCACAGAATATAGAGCTGGGTATTATCAACTCTTTTCCTCCGAGTAGCCAGGAAATAAGAAGGCAGATCCCGTTCATCGCCTTTGACAAGCTTCCTGCCGTGTCCAGCGTGATGCGCCCGGACGGTAGGGGCCTCCATGGCTTATTAATTCTATCTTCGTCTACCGACAGCGATTGGTTGTCGATGTCAATCAAAAACAGGTGAGAGAGAACCCATACGGGCACCAACAATGCTCTTGTTGCTGTCATGTCGAAGTTGGACACCATAAAGGCAAATCCTGACTGGAATTCGGAATGTTCAGTTACATGTGCGAGACCTAGTTGCTGAAATCCGACACTCACAACTGGAAGAAGTATTGTTTTAATATCTGAGCGGACGAACAGATACGCAGTTTTGAGATGAAAAAGGAGCCCTCTTTTGGGAGACATTGAGCACTGAGGAGCGGAGGAGAGAATTAAGACAATGAAATGACGAAGTTACACCCCCATTTAAATATCTCAAGCATATATGTCCGACAGAAGTGGTCGGAGTGACCGATTGTATTAGGTTCTATACAAACCATGAGTCACTTGCTGCGCTGGGGCAATGGAACGATATCTCGATGCAAAAGTCGGATCTCACGCATACACGGATTGTTTCGGGATTTCAGATGGAAACGGATTTTAGAATAGTAAAAATGATGAGTGCAGACAAAAAATCGAAAATACGAAGTCCAGGGGACCAGGAAACTTGATGTATTCTTAATCGTAATCAATTCGTCTTCTTTGCTTTTACTACAAATGGATATGCACATTTGCGTCCGAGGCGGCTGACACGGAGACGCCGTCTATCAGATTTAAAAATATCCGTGGAGGTCGAGATCCTGTGCAATTAAATGAGCAGCTTTCTCTCCTATAGCAATTGCAGTTGAATAAGTGTTCTGTCATTCAATCATAAGCTTATTTTACACAACGGAGTCCATCGGAGCGCTCTCACCGCATTGACATTCGATGGAGGGATTGAAACATCTAGGTCATTGACAGAGTTAAATATACCGTAATGGACCATACCGATCATACTAATCTCTTACCTGCAATTTTAAGACATTCAGTGCCGTAAACGTTAAGCCTTGGATCAACGACTCCGCCACGCTCTCTGGGTTTCATGGCGCATGTTCCCAGCTTCAATGTGCACGGGTAAATTACTTCAGTCAAACGAGTAGACTTTAAAGTGGTGGCTTACCGAATGCCAGGTAGTCGCCACTGCGTTAAATGAATAAAATCGATTAAATGAACGAGATCGCAGAATGAAGATACTTACCAGTTCGGCGGTGGTATTCGTCAATTGCTGCATTGTCTTCGGCTGTGTAGACAAGCCTGGGATGCTGAATATCAACAGGCAGACGCTCCTCAGTCGTGACTGCATCACTTCCGTCTGGAAACTTTGGGTGAGAATGTGGAACAGGACCACGATATACAGGCAGTCGTCTCATAATTTCACGACTGTGCTTGTATGCCCATCGTAGGATCGCAAGATCAGATGGTCTACAATAGATTAAATCTTTGACACAACGTTTGGACTCAACTCAACATACTCTGTCATAAATCCTGTGTCAAAATCAAGAGGGGCGTATATATCATCAGAAGTGATATGGACGCTTCCACGACACGCCGGATAGCCCTGAAATTCTCATAAAAATTGTAATTTATTAGCAAGAATAACAGACCTCACGGGAAAGTATCCTCCTGTTACGAACTTTGTTGTTGGTGGTAACCCCAATTGGGCGGCCAAGTCGGTTGCTGGAAGTCTAAAAGTAGATGAATTACTAGTCCCGGCTTAACTTCGAGAAGTGTAAAATACCGTGGGGATCCTTTCATCCATACAATAGGCTTATCCGGTTTTTTCTCGAAGAATTCTTTCCAGCGAGATTCAAACTCGGGACCAAGCTCATGTAATTCGTCTTCTCGTGGACGCAGCTTGATAGCGGCGTCTACGCCACTGTATTTGTAAATTTGATTAAACCATTCTTGGTAAAATGAACTCAGTGGAGCCACGAACTTGCTTCCAAGAAGGCCGGATCCGTTCTTGGTCCATGAGTCAAGATGCCCTTGGAGCATCAACGAGTCAGTGCCAGTTCAGGTAATTTGTGCTCAATGATCATACGTTTTGTTTCTTCGTGATCATTCCGAACCAGTCCGTCATAGGTTTCAATAATGGGATCAGCGAAGTACGCCGCGCCAACAAGGAGATGATCTATCAGATAGTGTGAATCAGGCGTCAGGTAAATTCACGAGAACAGGCACACCTTGATAGTTTTCTCCGACTCCTGGGAGATCAACAAGCTGTTTAATGCCGGCTTTTTGAAGACATTCTGCGGCACCGATTCCAGAGCGCTCCAGAATCGCCGGAGAGCCCATTGCGCCTGCTGAGAGTACTACCAATCGAGTCGCGCGAGCGACACGAGGAGATAAATCCGCATCTGGCCGTATGAGCTTGTCATTGACAAACTCAACCCCAACGGCACGTTTGTTTCTAGAAAATATATGTTAGTTGTTATAGTCTGGACAATCGGTTATAACATCATTGTACTCAAATATAACACGCGTGACTCGGCAGCCATCGATAATTTCGAGGTTATTGTTCTCTGGCTGGTTGTAGATAAAGTTATGCTGGAAATTTTGAGCGTCGATCTACCAGCCCTGTAAAATTCCACAAGAACTCACGGCTACATCCTGTCGGATACCTGTCTTCTCGTCAATCCATCTGTATTGAACACACGTATAAGGCATCGTTTTGAGGAGGCAGAAAAGATAAATCACTTTGGAACTCTCTATGATGAAGATTCGCGAGTTTGGTCGAGAAAGGAAAGGGGCAAGAAGCCTACCGAAAAAATATTCAAGGAATCCGCGTGCATCGTGTTATATTCTTCGCTATATGGCCTATTCGTTTCCACTTTTGGACCGACCTCGACAAACTGTTGGGCAGAGATATCGTAATGGCCGCCCAAAGATACTTTGAGAGGACCTGAATATCCGTGACTTTCCAGATTAGGTTGGACCTGGTACGTCTCGGCCTATCCGATCATAATTAAGTACTTGCTATAGTGCAATAATTACGCATTGATATACCTTGCAAAGAAGCGGAATGATTTCCTTAGAGCCCCATCCTGGATTGCCGTGCTCAGTCTCCCAATCATCGTAATCCGATGCGGAGGCACGGTTATACATCAGCCAGTTCACTGCCGACCCTCCACCGACACAACGGGCAGTATGCACATAGACACTACGCCCACCGACGGCCTCGCTAGGCTTACTGATGTGCAGGGTAGTAGTATTGCTCCCAGGAGCAATGTGTCGAATGAATCTACCAGGTTGAATGTGATCGATCATGTCCTTTGTGTGCGGACCGGCTTCGAGCACGAGAATTTTCAATGTTGGGTCTGCCTTGGCCAGACGTCCGGCTGTAACACAGGCAGTCGCACCACCTTTACTTATCTATCAGCTCAAAAGTATAGAAAGACAACCGTTTTCGCTGTATACACACCTCCAGCAAAGATAATGTCATATTCGTTCCGAGAAAGGTTTGCGTCGGGCATATGGAGAAAAGGCGACAAACAGGACTTGTCAGGGTAGCAGGATGTGTGGCTATCTGGCTATCTGAGGTACAAGCAAAAGAAGGAGTCGCATGATAAAGGAAGCGCCGCCGCGACCACCCCATCTCGATGCTATTTTTACAGTGCATACGGTGGGGGAATTTAAGAATTTCACACCAGCATTAGCTGACTGTTTCTTTAGGGCAGGCCCTGCGGTCAAATTGATGCGTTACAACCGGAGATCCTTGAGCATAGGATGGAAGCCGTAACTAGAGAACTTCCCAGAACCCCGCTTATCGCATAGCTTGCATATTACTGTTCTTGGAGGTTCTTGGACATGAAACCCATCGATGAAATCTCACTCCGTTCCATGTAAATCAGTATCTTTAGGCATGTTTTCATTCTCTGACTCAATGGCTCCAGCTCAACTGTCAAGCTATAACCACGGTGCTGTGCGGGATCAATGTGCTGTATATAAATGCTGAACCAGGATACGATTATCTGCGAATCACCGCTATGTCCACTCCATTAACGACTGCAGAAATTCCTGCACCCTTCATTGTATCCGCATTAGTGGCTGTCTTGATATGCATTTTCATCATACGTAGCTATGAAACCTCGTCGTATAGAAGTCTTCGGTACCCGCCTGGACCCCATCCACTTCCGATTGTAGGAAATATTTTCCAGTTTCCAGCTTCCCGTTGGTGGTTGAAGTTCACCGAGCTTGGTAAACATTATGGTAGTTTCCATATCTCATTTTCTGGATTTATCTGATTTATCTTGAGGATAGGGCCTTTGGTTCACCTATCGGTAGCGAACAAGCACATCGTGCTCATAAACAGCCAGGAGATGGCGGCGGAGCTCCTGGATCGTACATCCACTGCGGACAGGCCACTTTTACTCATGGCCGGCGAGTTGTAAGTGTCTCCTTCCAACATTAGTAGTCACTGCAGTAAAGAGGCTGGCCACATATCGCAGAATGGGCTTTGATGCATCAATAGCATTCATCGGGTACGGAGAGAGGTGGCGGACATACAGGCGGATATCCAACAAAGTGATGTCAGTAAGCTCGGTGAAAATGTACAGCGAGACGCTGGCACGGGAAGCAATACGACTTGTTTCCACACTGCTCGACGACCCACACTCCTACAGCGAACAAATTCGATTGTGAGTAGTATATGATCTCGATTGAAAGTCGCAAGCTCACATTTCTTAGTTCACTTGGAAGGACTATTATGGAAGCTATCTACGGAATAGACTGTCTGTCGCCCGATGATACAGTGGGTCTACATCGCACCGATAGTAGCTTTGTGACTCAACGAAAAACAAACCAGTACATTAAGGTAGCCGAAGAAACGCTAGAAAATATATCGCATGCGGTTATTCCGGGATCGTATATGGTAGATGTTATACCCTGGCGTGCGTATCTTCTAAGATAATCCTCCTAATCGTTTACTAATTAGACAGCACTGAACCAAAAGTGAAGTATCTACCGTATATTGGTCTGCCTTTTCAACGACATGTAAGGCTTGGACGAAAGCAATTGAAGCTCATGGTTGGCCGACCATTTCAACACGTTCTCCGCACAAGAGTAAGCTTGCGTTAATTCATTACCAGATCATACTATAGCTACTTATTGCGGCAACTCGAAGCTGGACGGAACAGCGAGGCCTTCCTTCACATCTTCAATACTTGATGGTGAAATTGGATTAGCTGATTCATCTGAAAGGGACGACATCATGTCCTGGGCAGCAGGGACGATGTATGGTGGTGAGCCAACTGACAAATCGCTACTCCTTCCATCTTTTAACAACGGGCACTAACCTGGCCCAAAATAGCCGCCGGTGAAACAACACATGCCACACTGCTCAATTTTGTCTTAGCAATGGTACAAAATACTTCTATTCAGAAGAAAGCCCAGGCTGAAATCGACCTCGTAGTAAGGTTGACTTTCATTATTAACTAAGCTACCTACCACTCAATGTTCGGTCAAATAACTTAGGTTGGCAAGCTTCGAGCTCCAGGATTTTCAGACAGACCGCATCTCCCCTACGTTAACGCGTTAATAAAAGAATTGACTCGTTGGAGAGTGGCACTACCTCTAGGTATCTTACATTCATTCTGAAGGCTCAATGGGGTGTCGGACTAATGTGACATACACAGGAGTAGCACATGTTTGCCGCGACGACATAGAATATAAAGGTACCGTTAAATAAGTCCATCAGGCTTATTGCTTATGTAGGATTTGTCGGCAGACTACCACCTTCCGAAGGGAACCATTCTAATATCAAATGTCTGGTACGCAGTTCGAATCGCCATCGAAAGCGATACAATGCTCATTAAATATTCACTTTGTAGGTCGATAAGCCAAAATTCCTCCTACTACGAAGATCCGCAGGCCTTCAACCCGGATCGATTTCTCAAGGAACATGCAGAACTAGACCCTTTCAATTTTGCTTTTGGGTATGGACCACGGTAGGAGCATAGCTTTGATCAATCGGAGAGACTCTGAATTCAGATAACCTTTCAGCATCTGTCTCGGACGATATTTTGCTATTGATCAACTTTATATCGTTGTAGCTTCACTTCTTTGGGCGTTTGTCATTACTCCACTTGAAAAAGAGAGCTTACCTCATCCTAGCTATACGTCTGGGTTTATTAGGTGCGTGTGGGCGCTATTCATATTGGGCGTCTGTTATTAATGCGATATTATTCAGCGCACCATCTCCATTTCGATGTAATATAGCTCCACGGCATGACGGCGTAGAATATCTCCGACGGTAACTCTTTAACCTCATTTGTGGAACTCGAAACACGAGGTTCGCAAAGTGGGTTTCGGAAGAGCTGGCTGTCGTATTGAATATTTTCATATCGTCTCATATACTGCAACCTGCCGCCACTTATACCTGTCACTTATGTACGACGGTCAATGGTTTTGCCTTGCATCTCGCAATGGCCTGTGCCAAAAGCAACTTGTGAAACTGGTCATTGCTATTCCTGAGCTCGTTAAAGAGCGGCTTGAGGAATATCAGGTCCGTTCGCCTTCCTAGACGGCGATTTGTCAATGTAACGCGAATCGAAATATACCGTAAGCTTGTGTGAGATCTCTCGGCCAGTATAGTAGACGGCCGGGTAGACGGGCACCTATTGAACTACAGGTACCAAAATTGAAACGTCGCCCAAGTAATTAATTTAACTCAATACGTAAGCTTCCCCATCTTTCAACAGTACCTTTAGGAAGGATAGTAACAATTATCCCAGTGACTTTGGGCACGGAGTGACCAGTCTGAATGAATTGTAGAAGCAAGTATAATTGTAGCGTCATAACGCTACATTGATGCTGATAATATGATAAGTTATGGATTGGATCCTCGGGGTCTCAACACCGACAGAGCTTCTGCTAGTCAATTGGGCGCTTATTTTATTATTCCTTGACAAATAACCAATTTCTTATTACAGGTTCTGACAGCCGAAATTCAATAATGTCTCAAACCGAATATCAGCTGTAACTTTCTGGCTCCCCAATCCTCTTGACTTTTATTTTTTGCCTAAAAGGAACAAAATTCCACCAAAAATTGTACTGAAATCCGACCGTCGGGTGCTGACTGATGCATACTCAGTAACATAAAGTTGTCTGCCGAAGGATGCCGGAAGGCACCATCATGTATCAGCAAAGTTGTCGACAGTTTTTTTCAATCCAGGTGACGTTTGAGGAACGCGGCCTTGTTACTGTACAAGTTCACAAGTCTGTAACTCGTGTTTATTTAGCACAAACCTAGCCATTCGAGATCATGCGACTGAACGGCTCTGTATCGACCCTCGGCATACCCTTCAGTATCGACCCTGTACCTTAGCGACCATTTATTCAGTATAAAACAGCTCTGAGAGGATCAGCACATATCCCGACACTCATCTCAGTCGACGTCTCCAATTTCGCTCGTCATGGCGCACTCCTTTGTTTTGGGTATACTTATGTTAGCCCTCGGCATTCAATATTCGCGGGCATCTCAGGAAAGGGATGGGAGACCCCAGAAAACTTACGATTTTGTAATCATCGGAGGTTTGTCGATGACGTACAAAAGAAGTCTATGCTCACTGTTCGTGCTATATATGAACTACAGGTGGCACTGCAGGAAACACGATAGCTAATCGGCTGACTGAGGACCCAACCATCAATGTTCTCGTGCTAGAAGCAGGTGGAACGTCCGTCATTCCGTGCAATGAGCTTTATCAACAATCTCGCTGACCATGTTTTAGGAATGAGGGCGTCATCAACTCTATCATCCCGAATTTTTGCCCTCGTTTGATCGGTACCTCAGCCGATTGGAACTTCACCACCACGGGTCAGGTTGGGCTCTCGAATCGTTCAATTGAATATCCCAGAGGCCATATTTTAGGAGGCAGCAGCTCTACGAGTAAGTTCTTTCCTTTTCTCTTCGAAAAATTCGTTGATATAGACATTACACTTGAAGACTTTTTGGTATATACCAGAGGCACATCCGAAGATTACGATCGATATGCATCTGTTACCAACGATCCGACGTGGTCGTGGGTTAATGTACAGAAATTTTTTGCTCGGGTACTGCTAGGTTTCTCTCATTCTCAGCAGACCATACGCTTACCATCCTTTTTTCATCAGAATGAAAGATTTACTCACTCAGCCGACCACCACAACCTCAGCGGGCAATATGACCCAAATGTTCACAGCACTAGTGGAATGACCGCCGTCAGCCTTGCAAGCTTGTCGAGCTCCTTTGGGCCACGGGTGATCCAGGCAACCTCGCAACTATCGAATGAATTTCCATTCCGACTGGACATGAATTCCGGAAGTCATTTGGGAGTGGGTGCGTGCCTTATCTATCAAGATTGTTGACATTAGTCTGAAAATTTTCAGGATGGGTTCAGTCCACCATCGATGTAAACAAGAGGAGCAGTTCGGCGACGTCGTATCTAGCAAATCCATTCAACAAGCGTCCAAACTTGCACGTTCAACTCAATTCACAAGTGTCTCGTGTCCTTGGGTCCTCTGATAGCCCTTCACACCAGCAGGCGTTCAGGACAGTGGAATTCCGTGTTGGATCGGGGTCCCTGCAAACTGTATTAGCAACTAAAGAAGTCATTCTGTCCGCGGGTTCCATTGGGACCCCAACTATACTTTTGAACTCTGGGATTGGTGACCCAAATGAACTCAGCAAAATCAACATAAAACCTGTTGTCAATCTCCCATCTGTTGGGAAGAACCTCACCGACCAACCTCTGCTTGTTAACAGCTGGAAGGTCACCGCCACCGACACTAACGATGAAGTGGCTCGAAATGTAACTCTTGCTGCACAGCAGCTCTTAGAGTGGCAGACTAGTGGAACCGGCCCTCTGGTCAACGGCATTGTCGACCTTCTCGGATGGCTACGCCTGCCTACGAATAACACTATCTTTCAAGACGTCAGCGATCCAGCTGCAGGGCCGAACACCGCACATTATGAACTAGTATTCCAAGTGAGTCTAACCATTTAAGCTCGTTAGTCATCTAATCCAATGATGGTACTCCGCAGAACGCAGCCGGTGGACCGGAGCCAAGTGGTAATTTCATGTCCATAAATACAATCGTCGCCTCTCCGACTTCAAGAGGTTCTGTTTCTTTGAGCTCTGCAGATCCGTTCAAGAAGCCAATCATTGATCCCGCTCTCCTCGCGAGTGACGAAGACATGAAAGTCATGATATTTGCGCTCCGACAAGCATTCCAATTCCTCACCGCGCCTGTCTGGAAAAACATTGTCGTGGGACCGATTTTTAACCTTACCGCGAAATCCACGGACGAACAGTTCATGTCGTACATCAGACAGCACACAGGAACCGTCTTCCATCCTGTGGGTACTGCGGCTATGTCAGCCAAAAATTCCCACTATGGTGTGGTTGATCCGGATTTACGCGTGAAAGGCGTCACGGGCCTTAGGATTGCTGACGCGTCGATCTTCGTAAGTTGAACCTTTCGAGACTTGAGTATTCGACGCAAATACTTATAACACATCTACCGTAGCCGTTCATCCCCACCGCTCATCCCCAAGCTGCGGTCTACGTGGTAGGAGAAAAGGCGTCTGATATGATTAAATCTACTTGGAATCTAAAATAACTAATACCGTCAAAGATGGAGCAATCAGATTGTTACAACGCAATGATGGGTCCTATTTTACTTTACGTACTTGATACTTACTAGGGTTTACCGTTCTGTTCGTATCAGAGGCCTGGCAGATGTATTGATCTATTTAATTTTAAAGAGTGGGGCAGGTTGCGGTAGCCTGTTGAGCCTCACATCTCGATTATGTATTTGCTGCTTGACAAAGTCGTAAATCAATCAACCTTGACGACCATAAACCGATATATCAAGTTGACAAGCAAGATGAGCTGAATTATAGAGTAGAAATCTGTCGAGCATACATACCGATGAGTCCCTTGAATACATTATAGAATCGGACTTTCTCATATTCCACGTGGAAGATGACCCATAAGTCTTCCAATCATTGAAAAGTCACAGGCGAACTTACAGAAATCCATTCTCATGGTCGTCGTTGTCACGCCCTATTCTAAGTATTTATAGATTTGGCGGCCGGGCTTCTGTGGCAAACAGCCGAGTCTAAGGTCATATAAGCAGCCGTGTCGTTATACCATCATTGTTTAGACTCTGCTAGCTCTCATCTCCAGACAGACTCCTGCCCTCTTCTGAGATGACTTTCATACCTGGTATCGGGGAGACTGGTCCACTGTAAGCTTACAGAGCATATTCGAACGGTGATCACATCTCATAGATTCGTGATTGCAGCACAGGCCCGCTGGTAAGTTGTGTTTGGCCTTCGCAAGATAGTGGTAACAATGGAGATCTTTACGATGACTCCACTAGGTTATTGGGTATATGCTCGGGTCGATACTCGTCGGTGTCCTTGCGATGCAAGTCCGTGAGTACATCGAGTTTCGAAGATAATAATAGCCGATACTAAATGCTCATATTACCCTGGCGATCTGATAATAGAGAGCTACTACAACACCTTCCCAAATGACAGGCTATGGATCAAATGGCTAGGTACTAGCATCTAGGCTACCTATAGCAGTGCACGCTGACCTGGACCGTTATAGTCGGCGTTCTTTTTGGACTGGAAGTCATCTTTACCATCTTCACTTTAATCAATGCCTGGGCGGCATTTGGGACTGGCTGGGGCGATGTGGAAAGTTTGAAAGTTCAGCATTGGTCCTTGGTGCCCATAGCGCCTTTAAGCGGCATCAGTAAGTTTGATCGCTCTTTCCTTTAACAATGTTACTCAAATCTATGATTGGTTAGTCGCCTCCATAGTTCAATTTTTCTTCGCGTACAGAATCTTCAAGCTAACAAATAGTCTGTATCTCCCTGTTCTTATTTGTCTGGTATGTTTCTTTCCAAGTCGCCGCATAAGGTCTTCACCGTTCTCTCAAGATATCGGCTCTCCAATGCATCATGATATTCTATGTGGGAATAACAGTGAGTCTGCTTTGTTTGGCTGCAATGAATAAACTTCCAAGTCGACAAACCCCAACTCTCAGAATGCCGTTCGAGGTCGCAGCTTCACAGCCTTCTACCAACTGTCTACATTCATTTCGGTCTGTATTACGTTAAGAGTCTGCGAGACGTACTGATGATTTTTGGAAACAGGTCTGGCTTGCTGGAGATGCCGTCTGTGATATTCTCATTGCCATCAGTACAGTAACCATTGTGAGTAGAGCCACACTGTTCTTTTCTGTAGCGCTTAACAAGTTCTGTCAGCTTGTCAGGGCGATCAAATCATCCCACTTTCGTAACACAGACACTACCCTGAGACGATTGATTAGATTGTCAGTGGAGACGGGCCTCATAACCGCCTCTGGTGCGACGGTGGAGCTCATCCTGTGGCAAGCCGAAAAGTTTCTGAACTATCACTATATTTTGTGAGTAATTACCATGGTGCGCACTCGCGATACTAATTATCTTCAAGCTTCCTTGTCCTCGGGAAGCTTTATTCGAATGCTATGATGGCAGCACTTAACTCCCGTAGCCAGGGTCGAGAGACTTCACAGGGCAACATGAGCACCACCATCAGTGGGGTGCATACCCGAGCCAATCATCTCACGTTATTCGCGGATGAATATCCAGAGAGTTCCAATGGGACGACAATATCTGCTTCCGTCGGCTATGTGGGAAATCTGGATGTTAGCAGGCACTCTGGGGTCGAGATGGCCATCATTGCGGTAAGAATTGTTTTCAGCTCTGTCGGCCTGTCTTATTCAAGATCGAATTGTAGGACAAGGACGAGTATACTGAGAATACTGACTCGAAGTCAAAACCCGGGTCTGATTACGTTTAATGACAATATTTGCATGGGACTTCTCATCGCAAAATTGCAGCACACAGATGACCATCGGGTGCCAGCTTGTCTAGCTATCTGCTAGTCAGTATGTCCCATCACTAACAAGAGGGCTACTCACCTGAAGCAAATATTATGTTAGTATTTCTCAGTCTAAAAATCGTAAAGATTTGTACAATAGAGATTTATTACAAAGAACGTCCGAGTGGCAATGACGATGGCCCATACCAGAAGCTTGAATTCAATACAATACACATATACTAGTAGTACGATCACAGGTTATTGGATGACACCGGTCAGTCTTTCTATCAGCTGACTGTAAATTTGGCTTTAAATACTCATATGTGCCGAGCTATGACGTTTCATTTCATCAAATATTTCAGGCAGCCGAAACGATGCGCTTCAGGAGTATATCCACTTGATCTACGGTTGATGGTCGGTAAAGGGAAAGCGAAGCCAGCACAATGCATCATGATCGTTGGTCGAAGCGAGTCACATGAGTACATTTGCCGTGCATTATAGGCTCAGATTAATAGATTTATACAGGACCCCAGCGATATCGGATAGACGATGGGCGATAGGAAGACATCTTCAGTTCTTGTGCATGTATCAGTTGTCCGTGCCACCTCTCTTAGACTCCAACGTAGACTTAAAAGAAAAGATGTAAACGGCAGTTTCTATCAGGATATTGGAACGAGTTATATCTGATCATCAACCACCTAGGATACCATGCACCTGCCGGAGTTGGGATAAACATGTCTTTTTGATCTTCGTAAATGAAACCATATAGATATACATGTACATCACTATTAAGAATGTCGAAATCAGAATACATACTGAAAGGTTTCTGCTATCATTTTGTCGGAAAAATCCAAATTAGCATATCAGCACCTTACAAAGCTGATGAACTTATCAGGACTGATCAAGCTTTGCAGGAAGCCATATCAGCAGGTTGATCAGGTCATATAATCTGTTTGTACAGATGATCAGGGCTTGATCACTACGCAAAAGCTGCCCACTTGTGAGCTTATGAGAACATATCATGCTTCATCACTTAGGCCTATAGTTATATGTCTAAACCAAATTTCTTTAACTTGACTTATTCTACTGATTAACCTAAGCATTTAGAAGACAAAAGTGGCTAGACTGTGACTGTCAACCATTTGGAGAATGAAACGAAAAGCAAGTCCCCTTACTGACCTCGATTGGCCATGGTGCTTGACTTGCTTTACCTCAGACAATTTCAGTAACGGTTATGCAAATTTAGACTTTGGCTATGACTTGGCTATACCCTGTCTATGACAAGAACATGCCATGTCGCAACCAAACTTGAACATAATATAGCAAACGCAATCATATGACTTCTTAAGTTTCCCGAGTGGAGCATATTGTAGTCACACAAGTGGGGCATTGGTGGAGTGTGGAGCATTGGCATGAGCTTTGTGTGTATATAAGGCTGTCTTGAAATTAGATTCAGGCATCTTGTCCTGTTTTTACTCGCAGCTAACTGAAAAATAAAGGAGTTTGGGTTAACAGAGGTAAGTTGACATTTCTCCCTCAAGCAATCCAGGTGCTTACTATTATTGGGACAAAATTGTAGCCTTGCAAACCCACACACTCAATGAGTCCCTTTCCACCTTCTTGCTGATGTTGATGCTAACATGACAACATTCCTGAATGTAAATCTTTGTGCACTACATCTTTTCGATGGTGAGTAAGTCCATTGATATTCCTCTTGAGTCTTTTCAGAGCGCTTGCTGATTTATACCTTAATCAGGTGCATCTTTCCTACTCAGGGTTTCATATTGATCAAGAATTCCTGTAAACTAGGTCATAGCTACATATCTTGTACAGCTCTATATAAAAGTGCAGATGGTTTTTGAATATTTTATTGTGATTTCTGAATATTTTGAGTCTTTTGTTTTGCAACCAGTACAGAACGTATATGCAAGCCCAGTATCTGGTACAAACAAATATGAGTTGATATTGCTGACAATGGGTGGTCAGTCTGACCATTCCGACAATATTATGTAGGAAGATTACTGAAACATGTCAACTGGCCAAAATGCTGATGGACTGGTGTAGATGTGTTTATGTTTATGCATATATTCTGATCTCAATTTTCTGACAATTTTGATCCTAACCAAATCAAGACCTTCGACGGGATGCGAGACTTGATGTCTATTTCTCGTCAATTAGCATCAGTGAAAGATAGAAATTGCACAATATGATGCACCTTTTTAACATATGATCTTGAAGCCCGACCACGTCCCAAAGTCTTAAGATGGAGCTTTGATCAGGGCATCGGTAACATCGGAACTCAAAAGCTGGTTCAGAAGCATCGCCCTACGCTAGAGTATCTACTACGTCTCGGTTCTGGTCACCCTTTTTTGTCCGGCAGATGCAAAGGTTTGTCTTTTTCTCGGCATAGTGATTACTTAAGTTCATGGGAAATTCGGCATATACGGGCCTCCTGAATAATAGGATTATATTGGAGGATTCGGAGCAGCAAAGATTCAACACAGATTATGCAAGTTTAAACATAGAGAGTCTCATTAGGCTGCAAGCATAGCGCATCACTGCCTCTACCCGTATCTGTTCCATCGATGGGCCAGATACTACATCTGTCAATTGAGGAGTTACGTCCGTACGGGTTATGTTGTGCGGAGAATCGTATCAGTGCACAGTGCTGCCGTCTGGTTACCATTCTACAATCACATCATGATAGGAAGCCAAAGGTCCCTTAAAATTTATCGCGTTACAGTTCATAGATTCCAAGGACTGAATCCAGGCATTAAAAGACCATGGGAAAGTCTGCTCTTCATATCTCGTTCTCTGATGCACTCTGCCCACCACCAGCCCAGGTGGGACAAATTATGTGACCATGTTCGTTGTGGCAGTAAAGTGATTCAATCAGAGCAGTTGTACTGAGCTAAACCAATGTCGATTCATCTACATCAAAGTATAGAGCTTTTTGGAAAGTCGTCGCCAATAATCTTCAGACATATGACTATACTTAAGATGAGACATATTGAACATCTCAACAGTTGTATTCCCAACTACTAGATCACAGTCGCATCCTTGTCTCATACAGCCGGACTGTCTGTTGCAAATCGTTTCTCTTCAATGGCTGCCGACTCTTCTGCCTTGCATCTTCCTTTATCGGCTCTACAAGTTATCGAAGCAGTTCGATACGGCAGATGTATGTATATGCGCTGCACTTCTGTCTTCCTGTGGGGCCACTCACTTCATTATCCAGTGGCCGCGGTCTCGATTATATTCTTTGAACATTGTCAGTAATGATCTTTGACATTTCATGGCAATCTGAAAAGAAAATCAATACAGTAACTATGCTGGATCAGGAGGTTTGTCCCCGACTCGGAACTCTCTTAGCCGTATGAGCGAGCCAATTAACCTCTTGTTAGATCGCGTATATTTGGGTGAGCTGGGAGGGGGATAGCAGCGCTAACATTGTTCAAATTTTACTTATGGCAATTGCATCGTAGAAGGCTCGATGGACCGTCATAAATGTCCTTTATCTGATAGTAAGACGGTCGTCTTCTTCACTTTTAGCGCCTTCTGACAATATTTACTTTGCGCATCGAAGAACAGGTACTATGCCCTGGTGGCTTCAATGTGAGTCAATGCTGAACCACAAGCTCATTAAGATAAACAAAATACTGAAAAATCCACCACACGGCTAGCTTCAGCCTTTATGGTGAGTTCCAAAATCCGTCACTGGAGAATAGAGCAATATTTCTTACTCAAATGGACAGTTTTCTTCAATAGCCACCTGGATGACTCAGTGAGTGCGGATTTTACACAGATCATAATATTCCCGAATTTAATTTACATTCAGATGTACGTTGTAATTTCTTTGGGAAATCTTCATATTCGTTACATGTTACTGGAGGCGTAATAATGGAAGTCATAATCAGATGTGAGTCGGCTAATTACTTTATTGGATAACATGATTTTCTCACTTTGAAATCTTGCAGGTATTACATTTTTTAAATGGGAAGGATGGACAGGGCTGATATTCTCCATGCTAGGTCAAGGCAAGTAATCAGGCAGCTCACGAGAAGATTTTGACATGAGCATATCTGCTAGTTATACTTCAGTTTCGTATCTACGCCATTTATTCGAAGAGCAGACAGGTCGCTGTCCTTATGATTGGGATGTTCACAGTATGCACTGCACTGTCAGGATGGTTCATGTGGAGGAATATCTCTCAGGCTACAGGTAAGATATGCCTATTCGTCTCTTATCATCGCCCTCTAAATAAGGACATTTTTGCCAGTCATGGTAGTTGCGCTCCCGAGAAGCACATTTTGTCGCATAACACCCAAAGATACCTCAACACTATTTGCGTTCTGGATACCTGTAATTGGGTTCGAGAGTTTGCTATGCCTGCTGGCTTTACTAGCAGGACTACATACCTTCATGCAAGATGATTTTTACTTTCGGCACAGTGGAAAGCTTATCAAGATCCTCCTGCGCGATTCCATCGCTTACTTTATAGTGTAAGCTCAAGTTCATACGAATATGCTATAGATCAGGGCATTATTGAACATTATGCCAATATAGAATTTCTGGCAGTGCGGTGGCATGCTTGCTTGGTGCAATACTAGCGGACGCAGTATGGATTGTATTATACTCTCTTCTATGACCATTATCATTGATATTTTAATAGGAATATCTAGATGCCCCTATAGGGTTCTCTGTCGCAATGATTTGTACACTTGGGAACCGGCTGATTCTGAACATTCGAGAAGCGGCACATCGAGGTGAAGGTCTCCCGACGCCATATCAATCGGAACGGTAGAAATCAACAATGACCAATGAGAAGATAGGAGATATGTAAAGAGAAAAGCGAAAAGGTACAAAGCCTCCGATATTTCATACC
Source organism: Psilocybe cyanescens (assembly GCA_002938375.1). NCBI lineage: Eukaryota > Fungi > Basidiomycota > Agaricomycetes > Agaricales > Agrocybaceae > Psilocybe > Psilocybe cyanescens. Next base: position 36,843 of record NHYD01001667.1, read on the forward strand.
GAAAGCTGGTTATTCACCGTTGAATACAAAATTCAGATGCTCAATCTGTGTACACTACGGGAACATATTAACTATATTTCTTCTACCTTAGACCCGGGTCATAAATTGACGGAGAAGTGTAGAAATTACGAATAATCTCTTCACATTTCTCATCATTTCTCAGTAAATTATGGTCTCAATTCAACTTCATACTCTCCAACACGATCAAATAAACAAATTATTCAGCGCTAGGCAATTGCCGTGACTAAGTCAGAGATTTATGTATATATGATATATCGGGTTGTGGAAGTGCCAATAATGAGTGAGAGGCGCACCGCCGCAGTGCCGTTTCAATTGCCACCTTGAAACTTTAAAACGCGTCGCATAACTTATTATGTGCCATATCTTTCCCACAGTCTTTATGCTTGAACACTTACCAACAACCTGGACCCGCTACGAGTGGAGTTTTGTGGTAGGTTAACCTCGACTTCCACTCATGAATCGTATTTGCTCTGTACTTGCTTAATAGCTCTACTTCGTCTTATTCATGTGCTATAATTCTTTATAATCTGCACTGCACTGTCTAATCTGCAGCCTATAATATATATACACTTCGTTCTTTGTCTAATCCACTGTTTTCGATGCTTTCTGCCCTAGAGATTGCTGGGCGGAGTATCAGATTGCCGTGTGACCTATCGTGACCACCATGGTAAACTACAAATCGAAACAGATAACCTTGCACCGGAAACAGTCCAACACAACCATGGTATGGATATCCTTGCAATTTTTGACATATTTTGAGAGACTATTATTTTATACGCATGCCAATTTTTTATGATAAGAACAAAAGGGCCGTGGAAATATGATAAACTCGGGTCAAGGGATAGTAGTCAAGAACCTTGCCCGCAAAACTATACTGCGTGGCTGCTCGACAAAAATTCCGTCGTTGTTTGTCTGACTACGAAAGCGCGCTAGCAAACCGTGCACAGCCGCTGATGAGATGCACTACACTATCAACCCAATACTGCACCGTACCTCAACGAATAAATCTATGCTAAACTGAGTGTTATTTATATATACTACGGCAAATTCCATCACTAGTATTAATTCACTGAGCTAAGCATAGCCCTCTTCGTGATGTTGATTCCGCTTTCCCTCAATATGTAGCCAAATTTCCTACTATGGATTCTGCTGCGGGAACTACCATCAAACACGAGATAAGCGATGGAATCATGCATCTGGAGTGCCTGATATTCCGGGTAGTAGTGGCACTGCAGGTCACAAGAGTTATCATCCTTCCGTACACGACCGTACTTAGCGTGGCCGTCGGCGCCGTTGCCCCTCGTTTGATCCAAGAATATCTGGTAAAATACGAGCTGATACTGGAACTCGGCGGGCAATTTAACGCCATATCAATCGCAAAAATTTCCCAGGAATTTTGAGGTCTAACCTCCCAGGTCCGAGTGGGCATGCATTCGACTTTCTCTGACAGTTGACAATCCTCGCAAGTATTGTCCACGCCGACGCCGCCCAATCATTTATTAATCCCATAATATCAAAGCTTCATATCGAGTTGTGCATTAGCTTTGACAAAGAGATATTCCAAATTGGCACATACCATACATTCTTTACATATTCTGCTTTTAGGACTCCTGCCGTTCCTGGAAGATAGACGTGTAATATCTACCACCTCTTTACCGTGCTACCCACGTCCATCACCGCTAGAAGACAAAAATAGGTAAAACGAATCAATCATGGCTGTCTCCTGACATCTCTTCTGAGATTCTCTGGCCTTTTTCACAGAGCGCCTGTCAACGGGATTATTAATATACTGGCACTAACATTTGGACATCCCCTCTATTTCCATCTCAGTAACTACGACCAATCTGTGCTTATCTGGCGGTGGGCCAGACAAGAATGCAACCGTTGGATGAGACCTTAGGCTCGGAAATCCTCAATGTCCTTCTTTCAACACTGCAAACGACGCAGGTATGTGTATCATACGTTGACTGGAGCTCAGACACTGAATATGGAACGTACTCCTCTTAGTACCTCACAGGTATGTCGTAATACCGTAGCATCTTGCTTATGCGGCTTACCAGAAGGGGGCGCAGTCATTTCTTCGACCATCCTCGTTTGGGATGCGATAATAACATTGGATGTAGAGGTCTGAGAATTTTTCCTGTAGTGGTGCTTACCGCTGAACCCTTTCCGTGGACAGGTCAAAAGAGTATGGCAGGCGACGAAAACATTTGGCACCACTTTGTTCTTTATTGTGAGTAATACTAGGTATCCTCTGGCACTGGCTATGTTAACGGGGCTCTAGAATCGCTATATTCCATTCTTCCTACTGTTATACGACCTGTACTGTGAGATTCTAAGCCATTCGCTTCAGATCAACGAGACAACAGACTCAATCTATAATTAATGGCTAGATCAATTTGCCCCTTCTCATTCCACCTCCGTACGTATTAACTTCATTCCTACTTCGTCCGATGGCTCGTTAATTTTCTGTAGTTGTAAGCGCTGGAATTTCGTACTGTGGAGTAGACCCTCGAGCTAAAGCTAACTTATGTCATTTCAGTTGCAAGAACTATCAGATATCGTACAGCATTCTCAGCATGATATCAATCGCGACCATTGAGTGTAGGGAACCTCTATGAAATTGACACCATCACAGAAACTGCCTGACACTTTTGCGTGGGCACAGGCGTCTTCATCCTGCGGACGAATGCACTTTATCGAAGCAAGCAGCTTTTTCTATTCCTTACAGCTTTGGGAGCGGTACGTGCCAAATTTTACAAATACAGCTTGATACAGATCCATTCATGGACAATATAGTTGTCGATAATTACCATGCTCGTTTGCTACATCATAGTCTTCAAGAATACAAACTGTGAGTATGTCAATTGTCCCAAAGTAACGGCAAACTAATACTATTTGCGGCAGTTCAGCCGTTGAAGCCTGCTGCGTACACTCATTGTCTAGCAGAATGTGCATCCGATACCTGTCACATATCATTGGTCGTATTCTGGGTACCTTTTTTTCTCTTTGAAACCGGTGAGACACTTCGACTCTCCGAAGAGCTTATGGTGTAATCATCCATACTAACGGTTGATCAACCCATAGTCGTATTCTTTCTTACCATCAGAAAATACTTTCAAGAGTGTGAGTTGCCCTTCATTCAATATTTCTCAAGGACCTTGGGTCATATTGCCTCCAGATCAGCATATGGGATCTGTTGGACGGTCTGTCGTCGTCAGAGTTTTGATGCGTGATGGTGAGCAATTCTGGATTTCTGTGAGTTCCAAGCATTGTAGGTGACACTCCGATAGGGCTAGTATATTATCTTGGTTAGTATTTCGCTCTAACCTCCTGTATACAATGAGCAGCGCAACGCTGACGCTAGCTATTAATATACCACAGTAATTATGGGTAAGTGTGTCGGACTAATTTCATTCGTGTTTACCGACCTAACTGTTTGTTCTCTCCTAAGGTATTTGTATTGTCAACCTTCTAATGTGGGTTGTGGATCCACTGAGGGCCTTCTATGCGATTGCATTGTCAAAGAGTCTTCAGGCCACCATTTGCTCAAGGTTTGCTATCTCTCAGAGACGGTTGAAAGTTCACAGAAGTCTCATGTCCTCTTGATGCCCTCTAGACTTTTGCTAAACCTCCGCGGTCTACTGGAGACTACGAGAGAAACTACACATTTTACCCAAGAGCGATCGATCGCACCTGGAACACTGTTGCACATGACCTCGCTGCATTACCCCGGAAACCTGGACGATTGGACGATTGATGAGCGCCGCTTGGGTGAGGGCGATTGAACCTTTCGAATGTTTTGACCTCTGTAAATAGCATTCCTGTATCACTTATTAATTTTTAGTTTAAATTCGCATTATTTATGGAGAATGTGTGCAGCCTTTCACTGTCTATCTCATTGTTCGGTTTCAGACATCAGCATTCCACAAGCGCCGGATGGATGAAGGGCGATTTATCCTCCCTGCAGACCGACTCTCGACGCTAGCTAAGAGCACACCCAACAAGCACCCAGTATGACTTGGACAACTGACGGAAGTTTAGGTTTGTATCAGTTCGCGCAGAATGGAAGGAATTCCTTTGTATATTGTCGGTGAGCATCATCTACATGCGCTCGTCCGTCGGAGATAAGAGCTGACCTTGCCATCCGAAGTATTTTAAAATACAACTATGCAGCCCCTCACACACATGCCCAACCAGTGTCCCGGTGGTGTGAAAGGCCGCGTTGGGAATGAGATCACCAGGAGACTTACAGGGGTCGTAGGCCGCCACATAAAGTTAGCTGGGGGTCTGAAGGACAATAGAGAGAGTCGGGAACGATGAGAAAGGGAGTCGAGGAGGTGAGAGAGAGACGTCGCAGTCGTGATCAAAATTCTGATTATCTCATAACATGCCGCAAAAGCCAGAACACGACCATGATACGACAATCAGAGATTCAGAACATGAGACATTCAATCCTTTAGGACCTGGATCCAACATGCATTGCTCCCAGACTTGGAACTTGACAAGACACCAGAATAAAGTGACTCGCGGGAACATGATGACGGGAAAGGGAACTCACTTGACGGTGCGTCTACTCCAGCTTCGCTGCGGCTGTATGGCGTTTAAAAGGCAATCTAAAACCAAAGAGAGTGATCACAGGGGGTGGACGCGCGAGCTTGTTCATTCTACTTGTCAAATCTTCTGGCGGGTACCCTTCCGTTGACAATTAGCTTCTCAGCATTGCTAACCATAAATGTTTTCATGGAACAAGTCTCCGCTATCAGCGTCGTACAACCTCATCGAGAACAACGTTTTGTAAATCAAGATGCCCTGTCCGATATGACGTCGCCGAATACGCTTACTCCAAGTAGCCGGCACCTACCGCGATGTGATTTCGAACTCCGGTAGGCGTAGGTTTGTTGAAGCTGATAATCTACTGGCTCCCTCTAACCTTTCCACCCTATATCAAAACCAACATGTCTTAACCACCACCAGCAGTATCTCTCATTATTGCGCTATCTCCCTTAATCCATCCTACTCATCTTTATATTCACGAATAGAAATCATCAATGTCAAGCAGCCAGCGGTGTAGCGAGTCCCTACAGGGTATTTGACAGGGTCTAGGACTGGTGCATCTCGCACCCGCTGTGATGGAGAGTGCTTGTTGCGCATACTGGTGATCATAAGTCAACCTATGGACCTTTCCACGAACTAAATATCCTCTGAAGAATATATCCTGACAGTATGGTCGTCGTTTGGTGTCCGTCCCTGCTCAACAAACACATCATCTCCACCGTTCGAAATCCAGCAGCAATACACTGCTTGTTCAGTCTGTCTTTATGGATCCATGGCTCCAATTCCACTCCGCCGCACCCCCGGTTTCAAAGCCAGCAGCAACACCGCTGCCTGTTCAATTCTATTCATCTTCACCGCCATGTTGCACCCCGCCGTTTGATGACCATCGACATAGTTGTCGCTAAATCTTATTTTACCTGCTCCGTCACGGTGCTGCATGCTTTCTGATTAGTACCAAGCGGCTGGTCTTCTTTTCCCCGTTCCTGCCCTCTTACCCCATGTCATTATTCCGTCGTTCGATAGCCCCACATCCCATCCGTCCCACGTCTCTCGTTTCCTTTCAACCTGTGAGAAGCCCTGCCCATCTTATCACTACCACTATCATTACCATCTGCACCATCGTCGTGCAATACCCGCGTTCCTCACCCTCCTCTTCCGGAACCGGTCCCTGGCACGGCACCACAACTGTCTTCATTCACCTCCACGCACCTCCGAATCCTTCTCCTTGCTGGGCCAATTACCTCACGTACACTCGACCGCAGCATAACGACCCAGCTTGTCTCACAATCTCTCCGCACCTCGACCAGCTCGTTGTGCTTATCCCGATTCTGCAGCATTGGCGGCATCACCGTACTGGCCGTTTGACTGGCCCATGATAGGAGATACGAGATGAGCATAGCACGTACTCATTTTCAGTTTTCTGTAGCGATGCTGTCGCTGCACATCTCCCAAGAGTCGAGAAGGAAGAGCCAATAGGAAGAGGCATGTGGGCCGGATTCAAGTTTGGCCAGAACTCACAGGCGTATACTCATACGTCTCTCAGAGCCTAATATCAACCTTGACATCGACATTTACATCGACGACACCATCGGTATTAGCTATCGACGTGCTTCAACGGTCACCCGTCATCGGATCTCACCTCTTCATCAAGCGTCCTTCATACGTTCGCAAAGCTGTCTCCCTACATCCGCTCTCCCGACATGGCTGTCCTTATCACCACGGGATATGGCTACGACATTCGTGTACAAGGGCGAAATTCAGCAAATCTCCCCTCTGAACGACCACGTTGCGTCCCTATATACTAAGGGATGTTTATTACATCGAGAACCAAAAGCGTTGCTTATAGCCCATCGAGTACATAGTCGTGCTATTTTATATTTCTTTTATATTGGTGCGCGTGTGATTTAGAGTTTCTCAAACCACAGGCTGGACCATTTCAAGTACTATCTGCTGGCATGTAGTGCTTGGATTGTCGTATACTACACCTGTGCCACATAGATTCCAAAGATCAGACCTTTGGTTGACGGCAAGGACTGGAGGTCCAATGTAAGGTCCAAACGAGGATACCGGATTGTACTGACTCTTTTGTCAGCATGGATTAGGATACAAGCAATCGAACACCTACCATAACGCAGTATCCACGATACGGTTGATCAGTAGACCATGCTTGAAATCGTTGGACTTGACCCAGCGAGGGCCCTATTGGAATGGGAAGTCCTTCACCGTCCCATTGAGCTGGAAGAAGTGCACCTCCGGAGAGCGCAAAGGTGTGGGATTCGCGCAGTGCCTCCGCTAGACTCTGTTATGCATTCTGTTAGTTTCCTGTACATCGTTTATAGAACAAAAACATGCCGAGAGGGTGAAAAAGGTGGGTTGGCCTTCTTGTTGGCCAGGCACCTCGATTGTCCCTATCTGAACTTGACTTCCGCCGGCAGACGGGACGGCAAACATTATGAAAGGAAAACCACCAGTAGAATGCAAGTCAGAGTCGGCCAAACACTGCTGGAAGTTAACGTTTGGAAGACTAGTATCCTGATAGACTGCCAGGCGATTTCCGGCACCGCAGAGCTCGGTGTTATCGGCATTGCAGACCATATTACAGTCGGAGTCAGGGGTAGATACAGCTAAAGGCATGTAGCTGTCGCACCCTATATGGGATGTATTGTATGAGTCTATGATATTGGATTGAGAGTATATCACGAACAGCATTCCTGCCCAAACTCAAGACCAGCGAGAGCATATCCAGCAGCCTTGCAGGCAGTGGTACATGTCTCAGCCGTTACGCCTGAGGCAACCGAGAGTTGATTGCGAAGAGACCGCGGAGCGCCATTAACACCATCCCTAGTACCATTAAATGAGAGATCTCGTCCAAAGAGTGGATATATTTTAGTTACTTACTGGAAACAACCTTTATACTTAAATACTCCAACTGTTTGTTTGATGGATCCACTTGAGGGAGGAGGAGGAGGAGGGGGAGGGGGACTGCTAGTAGCATCGGCACTGATAGAACTGTAAGTGAAAACAATGCTGACTGATATACCAAAACGTACTTGACGAAGACACTCAAACCCCCGGCACCACCGCATACTTCATTGGCGTTTCCGGTGCAGGGCATATCACACGTATCGTCGGATATGAGTACTCCTGGAGATTCAATCACATTATCACAATCTAATGTGGATATTTGAGAGGCCGAATTTCAAAAATATTCGAAGACTCTTACAGCATTCCTAAATGGTGGCAGTGGCGTAAGCAATTCGTAGTGCGCATGCGAGAGAATTGTAATAGACACACCCTTGAGAATTCAACACCTGCATATTTGTACCCAGCCGGTGTACAGAAAGCAATGCAAGACTCGATGGTCATGTCAGCTACGTCGGTATAGGCTGCTATACGCAACGTCCGAGCTGCACTAGTGTCGCTTTAGAGGAGTTAGAATACCATTCATATCACAACGTATTACTACTGGAGAGATTGTTATACCTGTAACAACCGAACGACGACCATCCTGCAGGGAGTAAGGGTGTCGATTGGCGGCTATGCAGGGGAGGCAAAGCCTCCACGAGTATCTGGAGATGTGTTAACAGCAACAGTCGGTTACTATAGAAGACAAGACTCACAACTCCAAAACAAGCAAGAGCGACGACAACAGCCCAGGGCCCTTTCGAGTACAGAGCCATAATAGAGAAAATGGGCGGCAGAAGTGAGCGACCAATTGTCGCGTCGTCTTATACTCTAGCGGCATGGGCGAGCCTGACCAGTGCCTGAGATTCTGACGGCGGGGAAAGCTGTCTGAACATTGACATACATGCCACATCTGGTGCGAACCCGTCAAGGTCCACAGAGAAAGACGGGTGTCTTGATCATCCGAGATTTGTATCAGAGAGCCTTGAACGAGCTGAAATGGTACATAACATGTGAAGCAGTATTTTCAAGTAGAGTGGGGTCTGAGGTGAAGTTGCCAGGCATCTTTCGAGGCATACGCCCTTAGTAGTAAATATCTCGGATAGGCCCCATTCGGGATCCCGGTTTCTGTCGGTGCTAGGTTTTATGATACTGTGACCATGTTAGTCACATCATGCACGTTGGCCTGATCATTATTAATATTACGTTCGTTGCGACATTGCCAACTACCCGCCCAACTCCCACCGTTTTCAATGGGCCACTATATATCGGTATACACCCATATTTAAAGTAGAAAGTCGTTTCTAATAAATTGGATATTAGTTTGACAACGGGGACAACGATGAGCTGGCAGAAAATACGTGACAAAGGGTGACAAGACGATAAAAATTCAAAATCACCTTAGTTTGGCTGTGCTATCAAAGGCTTGGTCTCCTTTTTAAGAATACGTGCCTAACTTAACCCGAGAAATACACGGGATCCCGAATGGAGCCTAAGCCGTCAGTTTCGTATGGCTACAAGATACTTGGAAAGTCTGATATATCACTGGCCGACAACTGACAGCAGGTGTGAATGACAGAGATAGGCGTATAATCCGATCAGATAGAAGAGCGAGCGAGTCCTTAGAAGATGGGAGGATTGGGGAGCCCACTTGTGGTCGGGGAATGCCGAAATATTCTACTTCTTCGAGCATGTACCTCCAGCATCTCCAAATTCGGATGGTTTTTAAAGTCCGCTAGATCAATGAATCGATGGGGTCTGTTCTCGTTCTCATCACTAAACTCATTACTTCCTCATATCCGAATCGACAATGAATAAAGAATGTCATTTTAAGCTAGCTAAGTTCTCTATGCACCGTTATCGCTAAGATTGTTTTCCAGAACCTAGATGTTTCTTTGTGGGTGAATCCTGTCTGGAGAATGCTTCCATTGCTTGGGATTTCGAACTCGACGGATTCATCTGTAGGCACGGCATTATAAACTGCTCGGGGGCGAAGCATGGCGCACAGAGAGTAGTAGATTAAATGGTTCTGCAAATTTTCTGAGAGATAATTTGCGAAGTGCTCTTATTTCATTATCATGAAAGTATTTATACAATTCATCCAATGACGATTTCCAACTCTCATTGGGTCAGTTGTACTACATGCTCAAGGGCTAAGGCAATAAATGTTGGGCTTATATACCAAACTTACTAATATACATCCCCGAGAGCGAAGGCCGACTAAATATTAGCAAGCTATGTAGTGCGATGACCGGAATAACGATGGGAGGTACAGCTGCGGTTGACTGGTTTCCTAACTCGACCAGGTTCAATCAAATTAGGATTTTGATAGGTATATGCTCAGGGAAGTGAGGTGTCTTGCCATTTTCCGCTCACAACCCCTTGGGGGAGCCTAAGGGCCTGTACGAATATCCGCCTAACCCGGAGCAACCTCACAGCTGTCTGCCAAAATGGCACATTCGGAGCCCCCATCCAGGCCCCGGAGCTTTGCCGCAAAGCGGAGCTTGTAAATGTTTCTTATGCCGGAAGGCGGCACATATAAAAAAGGATGTAGCGCAACTGTAACGTCATTCCAACCTTTGCTTCCTTTTGATCTCGTCTTGTTCTCTAATTTACGGCAGTATCTTTTTTCTATGAAGAAATTTAGCAATTAGCACATAACACTGCAGTTTATTGAGACATTGGTTGTCTACTGCTTTTACAGCAGAAATTAGCAAGGGGGTACCGGAATGTTGGAAAACACCCGGGGTAGATATTTTTTTGTAAGGCCTCCTGGACCCCCCTCCCTCCTTCTATATAGGGTATGTTTTCGTCTCAATTAGGTATGTTTTGATGGCTATAAAAAAACACAAACCAAGTTTTTGGCATATGAAGTTTATTTTATGTTGGATTTGGTCATGTATAGTCATAAATAAGGCAGCCAAAACAGTTTGAAGAAATTTCAGAAGCATTCAGATGGATTGCCATTTTTATTATGTGACATGGACCCACCACAGATGCCATCATCAGACAGAAAACAGAAAAATAAATCTATTAAGACCTGAAATTGGCTTCTATGGCTCATTTATTTCTCTTAAACCTTGAGAGGGAGTTCCTTATCTCACAATGGCCCAGAATTTGAGGCTTAACGACTGAAAAAATAAAAAAATTTAAGGCCTCCGGCTCCCCACCCCCCCCTACCTCGGGTCACGGGTCGTCATCCCGGTACCCCCTTGGAAATTAGTTGACAATTCGGACCACGGCTAATATCTATCTAAATCAAAATCCAATCATAATTCTTGCATAGATACATGCATATGGGTTTATTGTTCCATAGATCAAGAGTTATTATATTATAAAATTAAGGTAATATACTACTATAAAACTTGAGCGCAAAGCACACATGTGTGGCTCCTATAGTATATAACCTCCAAATTTAGCATTGTAACCAGAAGTGACATTACACGTGCCACAGTGACTCAGTCATCGGCCATCAGTTACCATCAAGCCGACATTTATATTATTATAAGCGTAAGTGGTAGTCGTACAGGCCCTAAATAATAAGACTAGAATACGTAGTGATATATCGAATGAAAATTTCCCATAACCTGCAAGTCAAACTTCGGCAAAGTGGTGATTTATAGACATATACCCCACGACTGAAAATATACTCACGGCAAGTCCACGCCGCACGCCTTCAAGTGATGCGTGACGCACCGAGTTCACGGGCATCGGAGTTCGCAGCCCTAACTGATGGGTGGCTGTTAGACTATGCACAATTTATTCACAAATTTACTATATGTGGCGTGAAGTGCCCAATTTTTTTTTCCAAAATTGACCGTTCGTAACTGCATAACGTTCGCAGGTCCCAGTGATGCGTGATCTTCAGTCGAAACGGTACAATATCCCTAAACTATCCTAATAGTCGAAACTATTTAAAATTCTGCAATTCTGCCGAAATTCTGCTCAGCCTCTCGACTCCTTTGAGAGGATGTCTACTTGATGTCCGCAGCTGATTATCTTCGGATTGTCTGCGATCAATTCCCTTGTGCGGTAAAGTATCCAGTCTGAAGGAGACTGGGCATCAAAGCAGATGCCGGATCTGGCTTCATCTTATCACAACCGCTGTGTCAGGAAAGCTATACATACTGGCACTTAGCACGATCGTCGATGGTGAGTACATCACATTAAATATGCAGCCTTAGCTTATGCTACGTATGAAACACACAAGTATTCCTTGGCACCGTATCAATACGACGTCCTTGGCTAAGTTAAAGAAATTTGAGCGCTACGTCGTTGTTATGTAAAGAAATTTAAATCTTCGTAATAAATCTAAAGCAATGATGCACATACCCACATACTTACTACATAGAACTGCACAGTTTTTTCGAACCACACTCGTTTGTTACTGCTTGATCTTACCTTCTGATTTGAACTACCTTTTTGATCGAGACCTAATTGGTCAATACAGGTGAATATAACGTTTGACTATGCTGCTAGAAGCTGCCACATGTTCCATCAAATAATTATAGCCGAACCTTCTCGACATACTGAGGTCTTGGGACTCTCAGGTGGTTTGCTGCGCTTTGAAATTTTGAATGCAACATTGGGACACCAAGTGTATAATTCTTTACCCGTGAGTGGTGGTCAGGGACTTTGCTGCTGTTATGTAAAGCCCTTTTGTGACTACAAAGTTCAGAAAGAGGTTTGAAGGACGAGCTTCCAGTATAATCTTGGGACTCTGTCACGGTATACTGGCACCGTGCTAGGATTGAAAAAGTATTTATGCATGAGGCCGTTAGGCAACGGATAATTTCCAACTGTCTCCTCAATTTGTATATTGCTTCCTGCCTTATTCCTCTCTCTAAAATAGACTCAATGTATCCTCCCACAAGAATTTTGGAACATATCAGCTCGTGCCTGCAGAGTTATAGAGCAACCCCAATCGCCTTGCTCACCCCACTTTCAAAATATCCCTGATCCGTACACGGTTACAAGAAACGTTATTCGGTGTGTGGAGGAGACGATATTTCAGGCTTATCATCCTAGTTTCGGCATTTCTTTTTGCTATTTCCCTAGGCAAAATCTACTCCAATAGGGTATTCAACAGAGTCGGCGACGTGGTGATCTGGAAGAACGAAAACTTTGCCTTTGGTCAACATCCAAGACCTCCATATCTCGACGTGCATCCCGAGTCTCCAGTCGTGATTCGCCTAGCAATCATGTCTCGGGTGGACGAGTTTGAACGACGGAAGGCGCTGCGGGAGACTATGCTAAGCGGTGTTCCGGATAGGGACGTCCAGCTTGACTACAAATTTTTCGTAGGCAGAGCAGAAGGGTTGTGGACGCGCTTTAGACTTTCTCTCCAGGTATCAAAACACGGTGATATGTTCGTTCTGGAAGACCTGAAGGATGTTCAGACTAGGCTATCAGAGAAGCGGTATTGAGCGTTGGAGTGGGTGTGATAGATGACGAAATAGGTTTTCACGACTTCAAGAATCGCGGAGGAAAAGACAGCCTTATCGGCTGGGAGACAATATGTGTGCATAGAATGACTACGGAAGAGATGAGAGTATTTAGAATGATGGAGGAGATCGAAACGGAGTGGGACGATAGCAGTTAGCTATCACTATAATATAACCTATAGCATATGCTATAAACGAGACCGAATTCTGAAGAGTAAAATCCACGGAGCCACAACCCTTATAGATGAAAGCTCGGAAGAGACAAAGACTGTCATAATGACACATTAGACGATAGAGTTAGTGGTAAATAAATGATCTAAACAGTAGGTACTGTGGATATAGGAGACAATTGGCCCAAATTCCTGTCAAAATCGGTGATATACCGGGGCTCATCCGTATATGTAACGCCACTGGTCAGGATCTCAAAGTTCAGAATAGGTTCACCCCAAGGCTTTAGGGGGAGGGTTGACTGGTAGAAAGAGTACCCATGAAGCATTGCTGGTGCATCCTCTGGGGCGACAAGTTCTAGATTGATCGTCTCATCAATTAAAGGTGTAGGCCCACGGCCAATGATTGAGAAGTGTGTGGTAGCCCTAGCGGGTGTGATGTCGGATCGCACCTGCCATATGATTGATCAGAAAGAACAGTAAAAGTTTAACTTCAAGGGAAGTTCTCACAGCGGCTAAAACCGTCGTGTTGTAGACGAGGTTATTATTGATATATCCTGCAAAGACTGTGCTGGTTCCGCTTGGGATATGAATGACCTTATCTTGAGCCACAAAGTACCTTGATCTATCATTATCGTGAACTTTGGGTCCAGAACCGTTCCCTTCGTCCACTTCGAACCAGAATTGTGAAACCGAGGCCTGTGCATTAATTGGTGCATTAAACGTGTAGGTGTTGTATGAAAGACCTCGGGCAATGAGGACCGCTCCCAGTGGATCTGGTGACCGCTCAACAGGAGATGATGCAATATTGATTCTCTTTGAACAATTTACGTTGTCGCCAATTGCATCACACCAGTACATATTCACCGTTCGACTGGTAGTTACAGTGGTCTTTTTCTTAGTTAACTAAAACCGAGGAAATTAAGGTAGAGGCATCCTCGAAGGAAAGAAATACGTACGCGCAACACCGCATTGAATATCAACTGTCCATTATTCGCCGTAATTTGAGCGTTGACCAGTTTAACAGGTAGAAGAATAATTGGCTCTCCCAGTATAACGCCTTTTGGAACTGTGTTTATCATCTTCTCCAGGATGGTACTACATGTTCGGGAAAATGATTCAGGAGAGTTCAGTCTGGTTTTATTTAGATACCAATAAGTACCATACCATTTTTTATTAAGGGTAATTTACTTACTTCTGTACGGTCGCGTTCCTATCACTGAAGAATATCCTAGAATCCGAAGCAAGAGTCTTGTTCGCTACTACAACCAAGGGATTCCGAGTAGATCCGTCCAAATACTCTGATACACTGGAACAGGAAATAATGTTAAGTACGATCGTCATAGACGACAATGAAACATACATTGCATGATCAAATCCTGGTGTTCTGTCGAAGTCTACTTCAGTGTTGACTATTTCGGGAAAGTCGAGCTGTCTGACGACGCCGAGGGTATGTCCACATGCGACAAGTTCGATCATTTCCTCCTGGTTAAACCCCTGCAATCTGAACTTCTCGATATGGTCTGCCAGGTCTTGTTGTGGTTCTGGAACGCCAGGTGATCCGGCACTGAGAGCGTCCCTTCGTCCTCCCCGGAACGGTATAACAGGTCCGCTGCAGGCAGCAACGCCCCAGACAACTCCCAAAGCAATAACATCGGCATCTATCTGATCTCAGTAATTGTATAAAATAATGTATAGTTCAACCCAACTCACGGCTTATATACTTCTGAGCTGCATTCTGAAAGTCGATAACGCTGTTGACTTGTCCTGCTCCGATGTTCTGCGGACGGTTAATGGGCGTTCAACAGTAGAGGAAAAGGCTTGTACCTCTGCTCTGTCAAGCTCGTAGAAGATTGATGCGTCCAGACCGCCCGTACCATCGGTTATATTGTGCGTAGCCATATCATGATAGGCCTTCGTAAATACGAGGAATGATGAATATGTCTGAACGCAACATTAGGAAGTCTTTGGAATATCCTACTTACCAGGCGCACCCATTCAGCTGCTATTGAGGACTTGGTTGGAGGGGCTCTCCCGGTATTCCTCGTCACACAGTTGTTTCCGAGGTTACCAGCATTAAAGCCCGAGGGGCTTTTACCTTCATACAATAGAGCCTCCAAAGCATCGTACTGCGGTGAAGGCCAGTGATACGAGGCAGCAAGGGTGCATGAAACATAAGCTGCAATGATAACTGACTGGAAACTAATCATCTTGTAGATGAAAAGACAGATGAGTGGAAAGGGGGTACGGAGCACATATTCTGTTTCGTCTTTTATACTTTTCAGTGCAATTCCAGCCTTCCAGGAAAAGTAAGGGGTCGAAATTATTAATCGCTTGGAATAAGTAGTGCGCTCAAATTGGATTTCTCTGATAGGATTATCAAAAGGCTTAAAAGTAGGGGTCGCATCTAGACTGCCAATTATCCACATAAAGTAGTTTACATGACGCAGAATGGAATAAAAACAAGTGTCCCGGCGATTCACATCATATTATTGCAGTGCCGTGAGAATTGCTGCGTATAAGCGTCTCGTGTAGTGGTTAGCCCGGATAACCTGTAATCTTTCCTCGACCATTTACGGACAAGAAAATAGGGCTAAAGCTACACAGATCTCACGTTACTTGGCCCTCTTCCATCTTAGGAATCCCAATCAATAGGCAGTTTGTGTGGAGCCACGAGGAGCCACCCGTGGCAA
>NHYD01001676.1:0-13504 GCA_002938375.1 Psilocybe cyanescens
GTGTGTGAAAGCACTGATCCGGGTCGGCAGCATTAATCAGCGGCACATTTGTGATTTAACACCACATAATAGTGTTCCCACTTCCCACAGTGGCGACGAATGACCTGGAATCGATGCCGGATCTAGCATAGCCATTACCAGGTCTATGATTTCACTACAAGGGCAGGCTACATATCCTTCATCATGAAGCGGCTCTGTTTAAGGAATAGACACCCTGTGAACAAGCGCTGTGACCGGGTCCATGAAGTGGCTGTTGTCAACCAGAATAATTTCAGAAAGAAACGAAGCAGGCAAAATCGGATTCCTGGACCAAGCCATTGCCAACACATCTTAAAACGAACAAATCATTTACTACATACTTGTACATCAATGTAGAGATTCTCGATAATAATTGCTGTATGACTACCCTTCCCTCCTCTTGACTATTGGGACCACAATTGTATCCCAGAATGGACGAAATCGGGGCCAGCTCTTCGATACTCCGCCTCTGAGCCGCAATGTTCCTGATATACTAGTCGTAAAGGCATCGTGAAGGTCCGATGAATCAGAAGGGAATGTCGAGTAGTCATGTAGCTGGCCGTCAACATGTAACGGTGAAACTTTGTCAATGAAGGATAAGTCGACAAAGATGTTGGATATAAAGATTTTGAGATAGGAAACACTTGTTTCGATCCCAGCAGGCAGGACGGTAAGCTGTTCGCCACTCGAGACATTGCTGAACTTAAGATGTCCTCCAGCTGGCAGGCATGCGTTGCCCCAGTCCCGGCTATCATTCACAAACGCTGGTTTATAGACCGTATCTGACCCATACGCCAAGATGCAATGAGTAAATGTAAACATGTGTAGGTGATGATCAACTCACCAATACTCAGGTCAAGAATGTCGAAGGCAAATACCCACACAAATAACCCGGACTTCGAGATATTTGTTAATTTGAAACCCAACTTCAGGCTGGATTCGTCGGTATTCGCGACAGAGATCCTTATAATACCATCCTGGTTCAAGTTGTCACCAACAGGCGATGAGGCGGAAGTGTAGCTTCCATCAACGCTGCTGAGACGCCACGTCTCTAGGGTTATATCACGCGCGACATGAAAATCATTGGTCTCCAAACTGGGAGACCGCCGTAAATGCCAAAGGAAATGCGAAGCATATTCGAGAATGCATCCAATGATGCTGACGTCGGATGTTCCTACCATGAGGAGGCGTTTCAACTTTTCATCGCGGTCGCGGATTTCAATGACAGCTTTGCCATTTCGCATTAGCACGAGGAGCTGGTGTTCGTTATTCCTCCCTACGAAACGTAGTATGTCGGAGTCCTGTTCTACGAGTTGTTTGACGACATCACAAGATAAAGGCGAGTCGTCCCTAATTATAGAGATATTGAGCTTGTTGCCCTGATCACGGCATGCTCGGATATCTTGTAGAGCCTCAAAGAGTCTTCCATCTCGTCCATCCAGATATGATTCTGTGGGTGTGACGTCATGAAGGACGGTGGGTTTCTTCGTACTGAATATGAAGCGATCATTATGTTTCCCTTGACATAAAGAACGTTGACTATAAACAATGTCAGCCAACTTCGTTCGCAGAGGGTGAGTGCATATAACAGACCCAGGTAGCTTTAAGCCTTGAATAATATCCCGATAAGTGCAGGTATATCCGCCGCTTCCAGGCCCCCTTTCACGAAGAACGCGCAGCAGATTTGAGGTAAACACCCCTTGATCTGATACTTCCAAACCTTGACATGAAGCCAGGAGGACATGTGAGGAGAAATTGGCGCTGGCGTAGCTATCTCCTTTGAATCCCGCAGCATTACAGCAGTCTAGAATCAGGGTCTGCAGAAGTGAGAATTAGTCAGCATACCAAAAATGTTGCAAGCCAACGAACAATGTTGTTTCCCCTTACGCTGGCCACATGCGCAAGTAAATCATTGATAACGCTAACTGGGATGGGTTCAGCATCGGGGTAATCATATGCGATACATGCAGTATTTGACCCGTCCGACGTGGCAATGCCAGAAAAGAAGACGATGATTGGATCATTGAACTTTATCTGGTCATTGTCTGCTAGCGACGAAATGTATTGAATGATTGTTGCACGGGTAGCCATTTCGTTGAGGAGAGTGACTATCTGGCTATCCGAAATACCGAGAGAATCTGTGAGAAATGTTGAAACGCAAAGAGCATCGTTAACGCATCCTCTGATGAAAGGTATGCTATCAGCATGGTACTTATTAATGCCAATGCAAATAGCAGAAACATGGTCGAAATGTTGAGCAGTGTTGATTGTAGACTGTGTGGTGAGGAGAAACTCCGGAGTGGGACCTACGTCAATATGCTGAGCAAGCTTGCGCGTTGTAAATACATGTACGGACACTTACCAAAGCGATACTTGAATTTGGACCACTTATGCGGCTCATTTGCGTATAGCTTGTCTAAGACGGACCAAACAGCGGAATCGTAGACCGGTTCTGGAATGCTCTCATCTACATCCAATGTAGCTGCTAAGGTAGCCACGCGGAATTTGTTATCCCCAGCTTTTGAGCTTCTGCGGCACTCAGCTTTCAACGCCTCTACAAGAATGGTGCTTGAGTCCGGGACCTCGGTGATAGACAGTGCACCGATTGCTAAGACGTGACTGATATTCAGTAAACGTCTTCGTTTTGAAATGATGAAAGACGAACCTGATGAAGACAATGAAGCGAGGGCACCGTAGTCTTTGTCAAACACTGGCACCCTTTTATCATTAGACTCTTTTATAGATTGCAGGGTTTTGTTTGCGTGAGAATAGGGATCGTCCTCGACGATTCCTTTTTCTTTGAGGGACTTTTCATCCCAACGAGTACCTTCATCTCGAAACACTGCGGCCGCCTCATATCCGGTCTTTTTCAGCCCCTCGGCGAAGACAGAGTCATGAATTAGTTGGCCTGGTAGTATACGACGAGGACTCTGACGGGGCCTAAATATACAAAAGCAATTATCAGACTCATTATATCCTGAAAGAACTGAGACAGTCACCCACCAACGAATGACATCATCAAGGCCTTTATACGACAGTTTCAAGATCAGAATGTATTTGATGAGGCCATAAAACCAGTTCATGGAAGGCTTCGGAATGAGAGGTTTCCAGGGCTTTTGGTGACATTCCATTTTAAGCCCTTCCTTAATGGCTTCATACGACATCCAGCGCAGAGATGGGCCAAATTGATCAGTTTCTAGATTTACCACATTGCCACCACCGCTATTAAAACGCATAGCTCGCATTAGAACCACAAATCAGCTTTTATTGATATTTTACGCACATATCCGAATGAGACCCGGCAAACCACACTTCTTTGACGTCCCCGAGAAGAGGGGTATTTTCTTCAGAGCCGGCTTCAATATAATCTCCCGGCAGCAATTTGACTTGTAGCTCGTCGAGAGCTAGTGCGTGCCGGAATGTACAGACGTGCTTCATTCCAGTAGTCATTTCGGGAAGGTTCGGACCTCGGAAGACCCCAATGGCCGACACAGTGTCCCTAGCAGCGCACCGCGCCGATTCATTCAATACTGTTTGTCACTGAGAAGAACCGTAACTCACCAAGCACCAACGAAGTGAACTCTTACGCTTCGACGTGAAAGTTTTTTTTTGAAATGTTCGCATAACTTGTCCCCGGAATCCTTTTTGTCACGCTTTGTTCCAATGTTTTGGATATACAGATCATACGCGCTGTATAGCTATTTCTGAATAGAATTGCAGGACAGAGCAAAATTGTACTCACAACGCGATTTGTTCTTTGATTCCCTTATGAAGAAGGCCGACCTGTATGCTCTAACGTTAGCGATGTTGAACTTTGAAGATAGAAATCACTGGAGCGCTATGAACATTACACCTTTTCTATCATTCCAGCTATGACGCGAACCTGATAAGCACCGCGAGAGAACCCTTGATGAGATGACTTATGAAAAAGAGCAATAAATGCAGACGACACGAACATATTCACCGAACAGAAAGATACGATCCCCAGGCATATAGTTCTCTGACAGCCACTCGTAGGCGCTGAGGACTTTGGCCTTGAAGTTTCTGTGACAAATGTTAGAGAACCGACAAGATTGAAACAGCCAAACATTCACGTTGCAAATACTTGGTCTATGCCGTATCGAATTGATTGTTTCCATGCTTCATAAGAAAACCAGGACTCAGAGTCTTTGACGTATGTCCCAATTCCGCTGTTGTAATACGTCAACTGCTCATCGCTCTTGACGAGACGACTGTACAGCTCGACAACATTGGTATTCTGGCGTTGTACACATGTCAGTACTGTAATCAGTCAACTGAACGCATCTTATTAAACTTACCTTTGTACTGAATTGATTCGCAGCGCCATCGATGCAAACGACGAGGTTTCTACCATTGGAGGAAGGCATACATTGGCAAGACCGTACTCTTTCTACTGTCCTCGCGATGTGTTGCTCGCGGGGTCCATCCGTGTAAAAAATTTTAAGGCAAGAAGATGTGGGGTAATCACTGCTGGGGTCCATTTTCTCCTTAGTTTAGGGTAGTGTATGGATCCGACATGCGAGAGAAATATCGATAGGAGAGAAGTAAGCAGATGTTCTTTTGTCAATGGAGGTTCAGGTCTTCTTGTGGCATTCGAGCAAGGCCAATCGATGTCGCATGGATGTCGCATGGATGACATGACGTGAGATTCCTAGTACGCCTGTATCTGCCTTGCAATGAATGCGAGGCAAACTCGTGCTTTTGCTTTATTTTCTGCGCAAACTTGGCGCAAACGCCTCGCGTCTTAATTTGGTGCGCATAGCCACCGGACCTCCCGGGACGATTATTGACATACTGTACTATTTCGATCAATTCGTCCATGGGCGACCTGTGACCGGCCAAAAATCTCGGCCAAATGTCAATTGCGTTTACCTAGCGGCTGATATAACTGTTCAAGCCCTTTCTTGGCTGGACTTTTGTATGTTCAGCTCAAATAAAGCTCAGGCATCCTCAGGGAGCGAAAAAATATTTATTTAAACTTTTTTATGGATGGTTTTTCAACGCCGACTAGTCGGTCTGTTAGTCCTGTGTTTACCACGCCCCCAAAACCGCGCTAGAAAAAGTTTATGTAATCTTCGGAGTTTCAAACCACGTCGCGTCAATATTGTCGTGGTCGCTCTCGACTTTTGACGCGTTTATAGCGCCTCAACCTGGGCTATCACTTCAAATTCAATCCAGTTCTCTTTTTAACATTACTCGCTATGGAAATCGATGTGCGAACCGTTCGATCTTACAAGAAAAACCTACAATTCAAGTTCCAGCGATTCCAGACTACATTTTACCTTTTCTATCACAATTCTCTGCCAGTTCTGCCAGTTCTGCAGAGTCGCAACTTGGTCCATCATCCCCGGATATTATTCTCACTTCTTCACCTACAACAACACTTTCACCCTGGACTCTCCGCTCAACGCCCCTACTGAATCTTGGAGTCAACCAAGGCTTATCCGAGCCTGACAGGACAAAACACAGAAGCTAGAGGCCAAGTTTAAGCAAATGGAAGAGATCCTTGGAGACTTTGGCTTTGACTCGATTGGTGAATTTCTAGAGATTCTGTTTTACAACCCTTCTTGTACTGCTGGAAAGGACGATCCTCGTGGTGTTATTCATGGTCTTGCTGTTGCTCGGTTTCTTCAAGGGAAAACAAAGACCAAGATGGCCAATGTTATCAACCTCATCTACTCCCACAAGCACAGTTCGCCTTCCTCGAGATTGACTCAATACCCCGAGCGTCATGCCCTGTTCTCACCATCTGTCTCTCCTGACGAAATCTTTCATGCCCGTCCTTCTTTATTTACATGGGCAATAAACCTTGTCAACAATCACGTTAATCATGAAATCCATAAGCTCACTCTTAAAGATAATGATGTCCATCTTCGTGCATCGCGTTGCAGTGAGACCAACAAGAGATATTGAGGTAGGAAACTGACCACGTAAGAAAGTCCCGATGGCAGCAAAGGCTAGACAAAATGAAAGACCCCATCGACGCATGCAAACAAGACGTTAGCCCGAAAGGTCAGACTTTCTGTAATTTGCCTCCATTCCTTGTCGCGCAGGTGCTCCGGGTCCACACATATCACCTGCCACTTTTGACACTCCTGGATCTCCTCTGCCAAACGGATCCCAGCCTGTCGTGCCTCAGTAAGAGTCTCTTTGCAGTAGGAGAATGAGGAAATATGTAGGTTTGAAAGCTTGTGAACCTCGAAAGCCATGAGTGGACCAATCACAGAAACATGAAGCAAACATACAATATTATCTGCCAATCCTTTTGTCGGTGTGATTACGACACCAATGGGTCTTGCCCGAGTGGGAAGACCAGCCTCATACGCCTCTGGGTGTTCGTTGTACTCTCGAAGCACAAGCATTGGAATGGAGAACGCTGCTGATTTGCCGTCACCAGTCTCAGTACAACACAGCACATCTATTCCATCCAGAATAGGCAAGACAAGTTCCAGCTGGACCGCATGTAGCCCATTCGTCCATGTTGGTATGAGTTTCTTCACGATCATATTGATGGTCTCGAGGCCTACAGGGTCCTGCCAGCAGTGTCCCGGAGCCATCCTTGAGTATTCTTAAGCAATCACAGACCATTCAAGATGTCTAAACCAAAATATGAGATGTATAAAGAGAGGATTGTATGAAATATCACGTCTACGGGAAGCTGAGATCAAGCAATATTGACGCGACGAGCTTGGACCGTGGTTTCAAAGTCCGAAGATTACATAAACTTTCTCTAGCGCGGTTTTGGGGGCGTGGTAAACAACAGACTTCATATATCGTGATACGAATGTATATCACATATATTGAAATCTGTCTAGGAGAGACTAGTGTCGAAGCTTGTAATTCGTTAAGTTTGATGCTGATACATTCTGCCAAAATAGTTACTTGAAGTCGATAACTATTCAATCGGCTAACAACCTCAATATAAAGCTAGAAGCCTGTGATTAACTCGGAAAAATGACGATCTCAATCAATTATTTCGTAGTCCTGTGTCTACCGTGCCCCCAAAACCGCGCTGGAAAATGTTTATGTAATCTTCGGACTTTGAAAAGGCGTCGCGTCGATTTCACGCGACTAACAAGGCTTTTGGCTATTTTTCTTAGAGAAAGTTATTCTGTAGAGTATATGGAGCACAGATTAAATTTTAGGTTGAAGATCAATGGGGTTTTTTGTCNATCTTCGGACTTTGAAAAGGCGTCGCGTCGATTTCACGCGACTAACAAGGCTTTTGGCTATTTTTCTTAGAGAAAGTTATTCTGTAGAGTATATGGAGCACAGATTAAATTTTAGGTTGAAGATCAATCGGGTTTTTTGTCAGTAGGAAAAGAACTCAAATGCTGTTCACGTGATCCGGATTTAGGCTTGCTAACCTACTTTGCTTAACACTCCCACATCGCCTCTAGAGATTCCAATTTTTTATAGAAGATTCTCAAGAACCACATGAGAAATTATATCTGCCAAAGACTATGAAAAGCGCCCTACCATTGCGCACTGGGCTCAGAAAGTAAATTTGAAAGTTCGGGGATTACATAATGATTTTCTAGCGCGGTTTTGGGGGCGTGGTAAACAACAGACTTCATATTATCGTGATCGTACGCACATCACATAATATCGATGTCTGTCTAGGAGAGACTAACTATTTCGTCTCAACAATACATCCTCAGCTTGCGTGCTTCTACTAGTCGGGCATCCGGACTCCGACTTCCTCGTCGTAATTTCAATTCGAAATTCGAAACCTGCTGAACCCATGGAGATTTCACATTTAAATCGTCAGGAAGAGGATTTAGCGCTTTTTTCGACGTCGATATCAAGTCACGAATAGAAAGGATCAGCAGATGGATACGAGTCATACGACATTCGGGTGTCATGCGGTTCAGAAAGGAAGCTTATTTTTATCACAGAATACACCCAGTGCTGCGCAGAACGACACAGGCCGCTTAGTCGGCCAACTTTGCGCTGCTACAGAGAAATTGTAACGATTTCGTTTTCCATTTATCGAGCAGTGGATTAGTTCTGTGTATTTGTAGAGTACGAGAGAAATTTCGATACTGCCTTTCACGCACCTTCCGAGTTCAACCAGACATCTCAGTACCCGGAAGAAATCCTGGGTCACTAAAAATAACGTAACATGCGCTTCTAAAATGTATATAACTAAACATGCAAACAAAGGGATTCAAAAGCTGCACTGCTGCGGACACGATACCTGGTTCAAACTTCAAACCACCCTCTTCACCATGATCGTTGTTACTCCTGATATGGACTCGTCCGACGCAGCGTCAACAAATAATACTCTCGTCCATGAAAAGTTCCAGAGAGTCCCTCGATACCTCCCGACTCTTGTCTATTCCTCCTTTCTCGTATCAACGCTCGCCTTTTCGTTCGTCATCGTTGACTACGTCAGTAGTTCCTGGCCCGACCTCCCTAATAGCATTGTTCCTGCAGTACTGGCCTACCTCTGCACCCTCCCACATCATAGCGCCGTGCTCCTTCTGCAGTGGCTTGAACGTCATCAAACCGAGTCCATACTCCCTTTCTCGCCATCGTCCCTTCGCGCCATTGTTTACTCTCTTGTTTCATTGGTCTTGTGGATTGCATCCACTGCCGTGTCAGCAATCAACCTCCATAGGAACAGCGCCTCTTATTGGACTTGCGAGAACTTCACCGTATTCAATACTACAGCTACGCCATCGTATAGATGTGTTAGCTATGATCTTGTCCAACCCCCCGTGATCAACTACTGGAGCTCTCTCGCCTCGACACTCACTACCTCATTGGAGGTGATCCTTGCCCTTTCCATCACCTCGATTTGCTATATTCATCATAGGCGACGCAATAAGGCAGCCCAGCCTGAGATTGCACCATCCATTACTTCAACCCCGTCCGAATCGAAAGTCCTTTCCGCATAGTGGCCAATATTATTTATCACTGCATACCCAACATGCAGGAGAACTACAAGGGTGAGTATCCCAAGCTAGTACCTGGTTAATTTACTCCGGTTCTCACACATTACACCAAAATAGAGATACCTACTCAATCAGTGATATCGAGATAGTCACGTTAATAACCCAAACGTCAGGCTAAAAGCACTGCCCAGACCAAAACCAGCACTAAAAGTCGGAAAGGGACGATGTCCGACCTCGTGGCTGCGAATACATTATTATCAGCTTCCACTCTACTAGTGCATATCTCGCCAGGCGTCGGATACGTTGTCGTGGTCTGAGCTCTGACCAGAGGGATGGAGAAATCAAGACGGGGAGGTAGAAAGAGCGAGCGCATAGCGTAGCTTGTTGATCTGTCATTATACTATAACTATATTGACAGGCAAAACCTGTTGGATTACGGGCATTTCATTCCGGGAGAGAGAAAGAACTTTTGAAATCAAAATCAGACCAAGATGAGAATCAATTTACATATATGAATACTACATTCGGGTACGACGGTACAGAGAGGGGTATAATCAAGCGTATGAAACTAATTGCTGTTCAGATTTAAGCGATATTGATTTTCTTTGGGCTAACTTGGTCAACCGGTGCCGTCTTTGGGAAAGTAATCGTGAGGATGCCGTTTTCCATGTTGGCCTTGATCTCGTCATCCTATATCGAACGTAGGGTTAGTTCGTCTGGCGCTTGATTTCTACAACCTTGTAAATCCACGTACCTTGACTCCTGCAGGTAGCTGCAAAGTACGAGAGAACTTGCCATACTGCCTTTCACGCACGGCATAGCCATGTTCCTCGAACTCGTTTGCCTGCTTCAACTCAGCAGACACAGTAAGTCGATTGTTGTGAACATCGATGCTGACGTTCTCCTTTGAAACTCCAGGGAATTCAAAGGAGGCAGAGACAAGATTCTTTTCGGCGTCTTCGTGAAGGTCCATTCTGCAAAGATTCGTTTGACATCGAATTTTTACCGATTCAAAGAAAAATTTCGAGTCTTACCTTGGCTTCAAAAGCCTTACAGCACCATCTCCAGCTGCATTGCGGCGTTGAAGTTGATTGTTTCGAGGACCTTGCGCTTGACGAGCGGCAAATGCCTCTTCGAAGAGACGGTCAAAGTCGTAGAAAGGTTCGTAGAAGAAAACGTTAGACATTGCTTAGAAGGTAATCGAGAATTGTTCAGATCGTTTGAACTGACAGTCGACGACGAGACGCGCTCTTATTTATACCTTCATTGTTGGGTATGATGAAGGCCTCGAAAACTTGAGAACATAGCTTGTGCGAAGTAGTAAACTCTGGAAAGATTTCTTTCCCTTCTGCGTGGGTCTGTGTGCGTTTTGGAATATTGGATCCAGAATCCAGAATGATCTCTTCAGCTGGAGAAGAATCCAGAAAATGACGGAGGAAACTCAGAGAACATTCGGCACAATATGCCAATTTTGGTAATTTATAAACGGTCTCGTGATATAATCCGAATATTTACAAGGATTAGGCAGGAAGGCACCTGGCAGTGGCAAAGAAAGATTGAGTAGAAAGAAAAGCCGGACCAACGAGTCATGACAGAAGAGAGAAATATACACCCCGAAAAAATGAGCTAATTCGATAAAATAAAACAAGAAAAAAAAATAGAAGAAAAAGGAAAATAAAACATGCACATCGCAAGCACGATCGACCACTATCATCATCTCAAAGAACTAGCCCTCAGGGTGCTCGTCGACCCCCACAGACTCTCCCCTAAGCCGCCACTTCCACCACCACCAGCCTGCTCTCCCGTGCTCTCGCTTAAGTTCTTAGAACTATTCCCCATAATCACATTAAGATCCCGTTGATCCTTCTGCAAAATCTTTGTGAGATGCTGCAGCCCCGCCTGCTGTTCCGTCAGAATCTGCGCAATCTGCGCTAGACCATCCTCGTCGACGACGGCCCAATCTCCACCCGAGCCGCTGCCCGACGCAGTCGACCGCTCCACGCTCGCGCTGACAGCTCCGATGAGGGCCCAGAGCTCGTTGAGCCGGCCTTTGACCCTCCCCCTGCGCATCTCCTCTTCGAGCTCCTCCAATTTCCCTCGCAGAACTTCTTCTTCAGGTCGTAAAGCGCTTGAGCGGATCGTAGGGAGGAGGTGGTGGAGGTGCTGGATGAAACGCATTAGGCGCTGGATAACCTGTGTCTGCGCCGTCGCCGCGCGGAGCAGACGCGAGGCATTGGAGACAGCGTGTTGTGTGCGCAGAGCGGCGAGTCGCGTTTGCAGATCCTTCAGATTTTGCAGCTGAGCGGCGGATTGAGCAGTCTGAGCATCAACGCGAATCCGTAGATCGTCGAAACCAATGGCGATGACTGGTACAAGACTGTAAACAAAGGTATGGTTCAGCGTATATCCCAGTGGAAAATTTGATAGAAAACGTACCATGAAGAGTCAGGATTCTCTCGGACGGCTTTTTCCCACAACGCGTCGTTGGTGGCATTCGCTGGACGTCCATACAAATTTACTTGTTTGGGATCGACCAGATTATAGAAGTTGTACTGAAAACAAATAAAATTGAGCAGCCGAATCCCTCGAAATTTGTTCCCGAAACCAACCTGAAATTCACAATCTTTCGAGTCCTGATTCCAAGCATTGACAATTCTTTCTACTTTTTGTGCGAGCATTATAAATTGTTGATTGGCTTCCTGCAAATTTGAGGGATTGTTCAAAGTAGAGGAACCGAAGGTATTTTGTTGAGCAGGTGCACCCAGAGCACTCGTTCCGAGTGTGCTCTTGTTTCCGCCGAACAGGGTGGATGAACCGAAAAGAGACGATTGCTGCTGCTGTGGCTGCTGCTGTTGTTGTTGATTCTGTTGCTGCTGCCCTCCGAACAGAGTTCCACCCCCGAAAATGGAACCCGTGTTGGTGTTGGTGTTCAGCGTGGTTGTCGAACCAAAAAGACCACCCCCAGTCGCAGGTTTTGCCCCAAATATATTCGTTCCAGTTGTTTGCGTGTTTCCGAAAAGATTTGTCCCCATCGTCCCAGTTGCGTTCCCTGTTTGCTGTTGGGGGTTCGAGCCAAAAAGACTGGTGCCCGTGGTGTTTCCTGGTTGCTGCTGGGCGTTGTTCGTATTCGATCCGAAAAGCCCTCCAGTTGTGTTGGTCGTGTTGCCTCCTCCAAAGATCCCCCCGACTCCTGTTGCGCCTGTCCCAGGACTGGCAGTCGTGTTTGCAGCCCCGCCAAATAGATTAGCATTTGGTGCATTTCCGAACAGATTGCTACCGCCGGTGTTTCCTCCAAATATTGATGATCCTGTGTTCCCTGTGGCCGCATTCACGTTCGTGTTCGTGTTGGCATTGTTGTTCCCGAAGAGCGAGGTCCCGCTTGTGGTGTTTGTGGGATTAGCGTTGTTTCCGAACAGAGAAGTCCCAGTTGCAGGCTGATTTGTTGTGTTGTTGGGTGCAGCCGCTCCAAATGCGCCGAAGATGCCACCTTGTGCGGGTGCCGCAGGGTTCGTGTTCGTGGCCCCAAATGTCGATGTGGATGGATTCGTGGATCCAAACGCAGACGTCCCCGTGGCTCCCTGGTTCGTGTTTTGAGCGCCAAATACGCTCCCGCCTGCGTTGTTGTTAGTGCTACCAAAGTTTCCAAAGATCGACATATTTGAGAACGAGTCCTCTATTCGTGCCTATGTCCTCAAATAATACAAAGAAGCTGAATGTGAAACAAAGTCATTGTTTGTCAAAAAATATTTACAGCGCACTCTCTGAACTCACGAATACACCTGATGTTTTCTAGTAGAAGACCACCGAATCAAGCTTTGAGTTAAACCTGAAGGTTCCTGCACTTATTAGCAGACATCAGTCTACTGGTTTATAAGAAAGACATTCAACTCACAACGAAAGCCTTTCAAGTCGCGGTCGCGGACGAGTTCCCCGACAGCGTCCAACCGCGTCCCAGAATGGCTATGCTTGGTTGGAACGTTAAGAACAAACAATTGACCGATCTCGGAAGGTTGGACTTGATCAAGACTTGACATAAGTAAGTACTGACTACCTCGTAACCGAAAAAAGTAATCACCATATTATGTAATAAACGTGTTATTGATTTCGTGTCCTCTTCACTTCTGTCTTCTGTTGGTGGCCACACCTGCTTTTAATTTTAAATACTGATACATTATTATTACCTCTATACGTGTACCAAATATCTAACGATTTGAACACCATTTGAATGTTCAACGCGACNTCTTCTGTTGGTGGCCACACCTGCTTTTAATTTTAAATACTGATACATTATTATTACCTCTATACGTGTACCAAATATCTAACGATTTGAACACCATTTGAATGTTCAACGCGACCTTTTCGATTTGAAGACGATGTAGCCAAATATAGTTTGATTACCTAATGGTGATTACTTTTTTCGGTTACGAGTAGAGGCTCACTCAATACCCAAGATTTCACCTTGATCCTTGAGAACTTAGTTTGAACATTATTCTATACATGAAAGGCCGAAATTTTTGAACTACATCAGCAAATCTGGGAAATTCTCATTTAGCATTATTGTTTGG
>NHYD01001678.1:0-21549 GCA_002938375.1 Psilocybe cyanescens
TGGGCGTGGGGGGAGTATGGGTTTAGTTTCCCCTTGAAGAATAGGATATGAAGAGAGGCTTTTTCGAGGTGTGTGTATTCGGGTGGGTGATCCCGGTGGAGTAGGTACCCTAGGCAAAATGTCAAAAAATAATAACCACTGGTCATCACGTGTAACACGCAGTCTCGCTTTCAAACATGCTATACTTGGTTCTAGCTTGGGTTCCTTTCCAGCATAATTTCCGACTGGCGGTAGCGGACCGGGGCATAACAGTGGTGAAATGGATGTGGAGGGTGAGGCCGTCGGGATATTCAACTTGGAATTGCGAGAAGGCGGCGGCGGCAGCACTCTCTTCGTTGGTGCTCGCAAATCCGATGAAAACGAAGAGCCCCGCAGACTAATGGCCTCCGCCGGTGTGTTCGTATGCGAACCTGAGGCCGCTCGGGGCCGCGGACTGGGAGGCATGCTCACGGCCAAAAGTTCGCTCTGCCTGTAATAATTTGTGTTGTTCGTCTTCAACGCCAACTTTTCAAACTTGGACTTGAGACTCTTGACAGCTTGCAAGGACTCGGAATCGAAGAGCCTCAAATTACGTAGTAGGGGATCAACAGCTGTTACGAAGGACCACGATCGGCTTGAATTGTGTGCCCAAAGATATAGAAACTCACCGTATCCCAAAAAAAAATGCTAGTAGTCATCGCAATCAGTACTGAACTGAACTGTTTCGCTGTGCTACCTGTTAAGTGGGAAGTGCGACCTTGGATGAAGAAATACGTGACATGAAAGTGAACAGCGAGACAAGAATGAAGCGCTCATTCACATCAATTAAGATATTGCTGAAGCTTCACAAGCGAGAGGAACTCCTGGGATTACATCTCAAAATACGTAGTAGAGGATCCACAACTGTTACGAAGGACCACGATCAGCTTGAATTGTGTGCCCAAGATATAGAAACTCACCGTATTCCAAAATAATTATGCTACGGCGAGATAAGAACAAAGCGGTCATTCACATCCATTGAGATCATTATTGCTGAGAACCGCTGGGACTATCGTCGGCGCTGTTAATGCTTCATTCAGCGACGGTCCTTGGGCTGGACTGAGTCGGAGCGTAAGCAGCATCATTCTATGTCAAATGATTTTTTGAAGCTAGAAGTTCTCATGACAGACCGAGTTAGATGTACAGCGAGATGACTGCTGGAGGTCAGCAGTGGAGTATTGGGAAAACTTCTCTATATTTGGTAGTTGTTTACACTCATGTACTAGATTGCAACTAACGAATTTCATACATGCAAAATACCCTGCCTTCGGCAGGTAATTCCGAAACTTATTGGCTTTTGCGGATTTGAGGGGGAGAGACCGGGTTGAGGGCGGACAAGCTTTTGGTAGAACTTCCCAGGTCCTGATTTGACTTGCCTTGGATGGGTGGATAGAGTTCCGATTCTCATTATCTGCAAACAAGAACACCACCAACAACAATTAACGCTCTGCGCGAGTCTTACGGCCTATCGATTGACACGGTTCCGAATTGACGAGACTACGGTAACTACGATTTCGTTCTATACAACAAAGAAACAGCTTACATTTTGACACTACCACAGGTTACTCACTTGCGATCTACGACTTTCAATGAGAATAAGAACCGAACAAGAACTTTTCTAACATTTAACACGACAACTCACGAAGACGACGACGAAGACGAAGATGTGCATTTCGATTCCACTGCTTTCCCCATAGTCCTCCTCACCAGCAAATGTGTAGCCCGCAACAAGACCCTCACGCACCTCCTCGCTTCCTCACCAACAATCATCCTCTCTCCCCCAAACATCAGCAACGACATCAGCGCCACACGCCACTACTTTGCGCATCCCCTCCATCCGGCTTGTCACTGCCACGCCCTCTGCAACGGGCCTCTCAGCTTCAGAATTGTCGTCGTTGTCCGCGTCCGCGTCCGCGTTGTTTGCCAGGGCACTGGAGTTGTCATGGGATGTGGTCGCTCCCGCACCGCCTTGCCTGTGCCTGTGCATGGATACTCGCCGTTGTTGATTGCGCCTAAGACCAAGGCGCTCGGGGATCCCAATGGGTGCAGGGAACACGCAAAGGAAGCTCGTCCCCAAGAAATCGAAGCTCAGCATCCTCAGCATGGGGATGGGGCTCGAATCCACGCGCGACTGCAAGTCCGAGCAACGCGCAAAGGATCTATCTGATGTCGAGTGCCGCGTCGGGTTGTCCGAGTCCGCTCGCATCAAGGACGCGTCGTGCATGTATGCGTAATGCGATGGGTGGGACAGGGGGCTTCGAGATATGCGTTGATTCGAGCCATGTGGGCCTGGATATTGGTGGGATTGTGCTGGTGAAGACGAAGTCGAGGGTGGCTCTGGATGGGGTTGGGTTGGGTGCGGGAGGGGCGATGGGAGAGGTCATGAACGTGATGAAGGCGGGCAGAGATAAGGAGGAAGGGCGAGGCAAGGAGGGGTTGCGGCAGGTGAAAGGGAAGACGGAATAGAAGGAGGGCAAGTGGTGGACGACGATTGGGCGGGGTAGGGAGGACTCGAAGAAGAAGATAAATCCTAGGCGCAGGTCATTTTCAGTGTTTTCTGGAACTTGTATGGGCTTTTAAACTTATCTTTGTCTTGTTTAACAGTTATCGAATACGTACACGATGCTCATCTACGTTCGAAGAATGCGTCTTTTTTCTTCTTTCTTTTATTAGTGTTTTTCCATGTTGTCGTCTTATTCGTGTCCTCTCGGTCATTGTGTATGCGTGTTCACATGCACTCCATTCTTCACAGCTCCAGACCCATTCTTTCCCAAACTCAAGCCCAAGCCCAAGGCTCGCAATCCCGCATGCGTCCATGTCCATCACGCCGCATACGCATTCACTTCCTCTTCCGCATTTACCTCCACCTCCAACTCGAACGCATAGCTACCCAATGCCCACCGAAGAAGATGAGGAGAATATGGAGGCTAGCAAATGTCACTGGTTTTGCAATGGGAACACGCGGGCTCGGTGGCGACTATGATATCTGCTTAACTCTATCATGGGCCGCGTTTAAGATCGGGCACACTGAGCTCGACTGTGGGTGAAATACTGGATCGCACTGCACGCGATTAGGAGTGTGTGGTCGTTGGCTGGGATGGGGTGTTGGGCGCAGTTGAAGCGTATGTTTGTGTCTGCACCTGATCCTGGTGTTGAGCATGGTGTGGATGTGGATAGAGAAGGGATAGATAAGCAGGGGAAGGAGACGGAGGGGAAGGCGAAGGAGAAAAGAAAGAAGGCGAAGGATGGTGCGGAGGGGAAGGCGAAGGAGGACGACAAGAAGAAGAGGGACGGCAAGAAGAAGGACGGCAAGAAGAAGGACGGCAAGAAGAAGGACGGCAAGAAAGAGAAAGAGGAGCAAGAGAAGGCTAAGGGCAGCCGATGGGCGCGTTGACGTGGAAGGCCGGATGACTGGGATGATGTCATTGCGGGGTATGAGAGCGAGGGTGCTCAGGGGATGTGGGCTCCGAGGAGATGGCGGGTGGTACCGCGGACCAGTTTATTGGGCAGGGGCAGGCCAAAGCTGTACGAGGACGAATAAGGTTCACTTTTTCTTCCTTCTAATATTCGTGTTTCTACATTATTTTATTTTATTTTTTAAAAAATAGGTATTTTATCTATCCTTGACACCACGATGATTGATCTCGCGATAGGCTCATCAACAATATCGATTCACGAGCTACGCCCAGCACGGCTGATATGACGCTCCTGCTTCTGTCCGCGTCCATGTCCCCTTTTCTCATCCCTGTATCGACGCTCGAGAAAGCCAAAACATTCGATAGCGGGAGCCCGACGGCTACAGCGAAGAACAAGTTGGTCACAGAGGGCCCACTGAATGCAAAGAGCGTTGTCAAGAACTCCGCGGCTACGAGGTCGGGTCCGTTCAGGTAGATGAGCACTTCGTCGACTAGCTTGTTGAGGCCCTATGTGCAGTCGCGTGGATATTCGGCTAAATCTGCCAACAACACCGTTCATGCTCCCATCACAGTCGCGCCTGCGCCACCAGTAGGGATATTCTGATCCTTATCTGCATCCTCTACGAGGGCAGCAGCAGCAGCCATCCGGAATCAAGCGAATGGACCGGTCATCACGAAGCAGATCGCGCCGTTGGCCACGCTCATGAAAGGGCTCGGCTCTCGGGCACCATGGGCGGGTCCAATGTCTCCATGTATCAGGATGAGGACTTGAATGTGCCGGATGAGCTGATGTGTATTTTGACTGCTGGATCTGGATGTGCTGTGGGTGTGGAGGGGACGAGAGCTATGTCGACGACCCGGACATGGATGTGGAGATCGGGACGGTCATGGAAGCTGCGCCCTCGCGTCCGGTGTGCAGCAGGAGGAGGAGGGGGAGGAAGGAAAAGAGGGCGTGCGTGCAGGTGGAGGCAATGGAGATGTTGAAATCAGCTTCTCTGGATTCGATGGGTTCTCAGACTCTGGATCGCAACTCGTAGACGTCTAGTTCCCCAGCCTCAATATGAACACGAACACGAACACCAAGAGCCGTATCGACGAGGTGCATTCGCAAGACACCAACAAATCGCAATTAGACATATTCTCCGCCTCGACCTCGACTTCTCCGATCGTCAACGTTAAGCTACCGCCGTCGTCGCTTCAAGCCGCCGAGATCACCAGCAGTAGCAACAGCGGCCACGGCCTTTGCCCGTTGTAAGCAAACCCAATTTCGTGTCGTCAACGTCGTCCCGCCCCTTGGACATGTCAGAAGGCGAGCTGAACACCTCATTCAGGTTCGGCGGGCTTCCTGAACCGCGGGCCAAATCGTCGTCTTCCCCTGTGTCGAAGCCCAAGGATGCTGCTGCGCATGCGAAACCACAGACGCTGTCGGACATCATCCCGCCGCCTACGCATGCGTACTCGCTCTCGGGCATAGACATGTGCATTGATATGGATATGGACCCGTACATGCTCGATGGGCTTGAAGATGACTCGGTGTTGAAGTCAATTTATACGAAGACCGTCGTGGAGCAGCAGCAGCCTGTGTGCCCGCGCGTGGCGTCGGACTTCAGCGTACACGTTCAACAAGGTATGCAGCTACAGCGTCAGGCGTCTGCACTCGGGGTCGAGATAATGCAGTCGAAGCGGAGAAGCATTTACAAGGCGACGTCGCGCCTGACGTCGGGGATCAGCTTCGAGGGCTTCAGATCGTTCGAGGAGGTCAGGCGGGGCTTCGAGTTTCATGATGAGAGACCGTCGTTCTACTTTCCCGCCGGTTTTGTTTTGCTTGTGTTTCTATGAAAGATTCGCTAACATTTTCTTTCTTGTTCTAGCTCTGCAGAAATCCGAGGCTCACCCGACGCCGACCTTGAGGGCAGACCAACTGCTGGACACCGCACTCCTGCATCTTCCAACAGACCTCCTGTTCCCGCTCCGACCAAACGGCTTATTCGAATCTGAGAGTCATTCTCGAATCAGTGAATTCCGGTGTTGACGACGATGTCTATGTTCTCCTCTGCAGGGCCAAATACCCACTCTACTCTAGTATGCTTGCATCACTGTCTCTCAAAATATGCCGCTACCCCCTACTCTACATCTATCACTCCCGTATGATCGCCCCGCTGTTTTCATGTTTGAACCTTCACGTCCCACGATATGTCCTTGTACACGACTGCCTGCTTCACACTTCTTCGCGTATCTTGCACGTTTACGCATTCTTCACGTCTTGTTGGTGTTTTTTGACGGATCATTAGTCCGGTCTTATCTTTCCTTCCGCCTTGGCCGCATACACGTATGCCAGAGGGGTAAAGGAGGCTTCGAGATATACGTGGATGCGAGCCATGTGGATCTGTACATCGGCGAGATTTTACTGGTGAAGACGAAGCAGCGGGTTACGCTGGATGGAGTGCGGGTGCGGGAGGGGCTATTGGGGAGGTCATGAATATGATGAAGGCGGGCAAGGAGAAGGAGAAGGGACATGCTCTGTCTCCGGTCCCATCCACCCCGCTGTTCAATGAACCAGCAGAAAGTAGTGCTACTAGTTTGGCTTTCTTCCCTCCCCTCGACCTATGATGCTCCAGACAGCGGCAGCATGAATCATCGCTCATTGGCCTCGGCCTCCCTTTCCTCTGAATGACGTTCAGCACCACTGCACCAGCGTGTCACTGTCATTGTATATATCTGTTATAGTTTTACTTGTGGTCATGAAAGTTTTTCCCCTTGTTTTGAACATCCACTGTGAGATGTATGCTTGATGTTTGGTTGTAAGTATCACTGGGTTGACCGAGTATAATGTCTGATTCCTCTTCAAGACAGTATATTAAGTCCTGAAATTTAAATGTCTACATAATCCTGCTCAGACAATATGCACACTAGTACAAGGTTGTGGAATAATGGATTGGGTAATTTAAAAGACTGTTTTACTCACTGTTACTAGACCTAGCGTCGTTCAACGTTCGACACTCAGCGACAAAATCAAGCGCAGTAACTCCATTTCACAACCCAACGAGCCAGTACACACCATCTTTGAACGATCCCATGATGTGCAAGTGCAGGGGCTATGTTATCTCTTCGCCGCTGATAAAAAGGGTCTGTCAGCCCATTTTGCAATGATAACATGTGTTTGTTCACTGATATTAAATGACCTTGTACTTGCAAGGCGGTGCTAGCTAAATTTAGATGCCAATATAACAGCATCCTATCAATCCTTGCTCTTTCCTAGCTTTCTCATCAATAACACCTGTTGCTCTTCGTCGAACCTTGCAATCTCGTATAATGTCACAGTACTTCCATGGATCGAGAAACGTCACTATCGATACCGGCACATTCAACACCGTGACCTACCAATATCAAAGTCCTAAAGGTAAGTACTCATTCTTGCGGATTGGGAGATACATAATGTTGATCAGCATCGACGATAGGCGGATTTGAGCGGCTGCAGGAACATGTCGCTCATGGAGCATTTCACGACTCGGGCGAACGCTTCGATCCTCCAAAATGTCATCACAACACACGAGTCGCGGTTATCAAGAGGATCATGGACTGGATCGATGGGCTCAACAAAGACACCCGAGAGGCTCTGATTATGTGGCTGTACGGAGCGGCTGGCGCAGGGAAATCCGCAATTGCGCAGACTATAGCGGAGATTTTGCAAGGCCAGCACTTCGTCCTCGCCAGTTTTTTCTTCTCAAGAAATGACCCACAACGAGGAGTAGCTAAGTGGCTTGTAACAACCCTGGCGTATCAGCTCGCGGCAAAGCTTCCTCAGGTGTTCCGGGAACGAGTCGCGCTTACATTCGAGAAAGACCCCCTGATTGTTACAAGATCTCTTGAGGCACAGTTCATGGCCCTCGTCCGAGAGCCTCTCCTTGAACTTCTTCATTCCGGATTTTCAACCAACAACAACATCGTCGTCATCATAGATGGTCTTGACGAATGCGATGATCCAAAAGTTCAAGCCAGAATTATTGATGTCTCCTTCGGCCTTCTGCATAGTCGGGACTTACCTTTGAAGATTCTCATAGCCAGTCGCCCAGAGATGGATATCTCCTCATCTTTCGATACAAAACCATTTTTCACGCTGGCGAGAATCGCATTGGATAACGACTATCAATCCGAGGAGGATATTCGACATTTCCTTGTAGATAAATTTAACGAGATCAAAACTCGACATCCCCTTCGCTCTTACATCCCGATTGGCTGGCCCGCAGAAGATTCGCTCGATACACTCGTACGAAAGTCCTCCGGTCAGTTTATCTATGCATCGACTGTGGTGAAGTATGTCGCATCCGTGCGTCATCGACCAACGCATCGCCTTGACGTTGTTCTTGGTATAAACCCGCCACAGGCAGGTGATAGTCCTTTCGCAGAGCTTGACGCACTGTACCAACATATCCTGACGGGGGTTGAAGATGTTCATCTAATATTGCAGATCATTGGCTTCGTCGTTTTTCACCCTCCTAGCTATTATTACGATTCAGTGGCATTTATAGAAGCCTTCCTTTCTCTTGTTCCTGGAGATATTCAACTTCTAATGCAGAACGTCGGCTCCCTTATCTCAGTCGAAAACTATCCTGATCATCCTGATGGTGCAGTGTTAACCGTTCGCATATTACATGCATCATTGAAAGATTATCTCCTCGACCAGTCACGATCCAAAGATTTTTTTCTTGATCGTCTCAAAATGCACACGCGTTATGCCGAGTTATGCCTTGCACACATCACGGAGCTTCCTTCATTGGAATCTAACTCGCCTCTCCATCCATTCATAGGTATGTTACCTTACGTTCTAATACATTGGGGCTCTGTGTTCTGATTGCATACAAAATTGACACAGTGAACCGACACTGGCCTATCTTTACACATTTCTTCCATCACTGCCCTCTTGCTAGACTAAATCCACAGCTCCTCCAAAATACCCTCTGTCTAACTCTCAGTCGCTGCCATTCTATCCTCGGAGTAAAAGGTCATTATAATACAAGTTTTTCCAAGGAATATTTCAGCTACCTCGATTCCCTCAGTGCAGTATGTGTCTTCTTTTGCCAAAGAACGAATCTGACCACCTTGCCAGATTTGGGCTGATTCGGCGATTTCTCAATTTTACACTGATGAAATAGTCGCACTTGAACAACTCATTAAATCTCAGCTTGGTCCATGTCCTCGACATTCTCACATCTGCTTCCTTCTGGCCTCGATTATGAATCAAGAATCACAAGTTTATTGGGGTCTTGACCTTTCTACAGGACAAAATTTGAAAAGTCCAAGGCATATAGCCCAGTTAGGACACAGTCTGCGTTACCTAATGTCTGGGCAGCATGTTCTTCGTAAACACCTTCATGATGCTCTACAAAATTCGATTATTTCAAGCCAGCAGCCAGCCGACACCCCCAGTATTTACACCAGTGCTGCATTTTTCGCACTGCGTTATATATCAACATCCAAATTCCCATACGCTGTCGACACAACTAGATTCGGGCGATCTTGTCATTATCATCGGACTCGAATGAATAGTCCTGCGCAATCACTTTGGTACCGACGGTCCGTCAATACTGCATACAAAACGTATTACACCAACGATCACTTTCGCCATTTTGTCCAAGAGGGAGCCTTCGTGGACGCGCAATTTTCTCCCATGCAGTGGTATCTGTTCAATACGGGCGAGGCTTTTTATGCCTATTTGTGGGCCATTCAGATGCTTCCGCTAATCTTTAACAAATCAAATTATTCAGAAGAGTTGATTGTCTATGCACGCCATGCCAGAATCATGTGCAATCATGGCTACCTCAACCGCATATATCCATCACTGGAGCATGAACAGAGATCCGCCCAAGCTGCGGTCAAAGCATATCTCAGGAGAGTAGAGGATGGACGGACTTGATCACATAGCAGGACGAGATATACTCATATATGTACTAGGGTTTCACAGTATATACTGGTTCATTACCTCGACATGTTAAGTTCCCCACGGACTCTACACTGCTGGCAACTCTTACAGTAGGGTTTGAGCAACATTTATAATATTGACTGCACAGATGGAAGCCCTGTGGATGTCA
This sequence comes from Psilocybe cyanescens, assembly GCA_002938375.1. Taxonomy (NCBI): domain Eukaryota; kingdom Fungi; phylum Basidiomycota; class Agaricomycetes; order Agaricales; family Agrocybaceae; genus Psilocybe; species Psilocybe cyanescens. Next base: position 9,524 of record NHYD01001678.1, read on the forward strand.
CAGAACCTCTTTCCAATCATCACCAACATCCGGATAGAGGCCTTCCTGCACAGCAGCCTAGCAATAAAAACAAAATCATACATGGAATTATCGATGGATAGTTTAGTCGAATGGACGATAAATATTATAATCAGATAGATTCAACGTAGGAAACAAGTACACCAAGTTCTGAAGATGAATGGAATTGTCTTGGGTCTGGATACCGCTCGTGGTTCTCGAGATCTATTTATCTGCTTCTCAATGTCGTTTGCAACTGCGGCTCATCAGTGATGATTATGAATGGCTTCCGTTACTCACCTCTTGGCATGACAATATATACAGTGGATGAGAGACATGCTGGAAAGGTGCAGAATGAACTTTCGTCAGTTGGTCATCCTGGTTGAGGGTTGTGGACGACGGGAATGAGGACATACCGTCGTACACTTTGTAGAAAGGGTAATTAAAACATGGATAGATATGTCCTGTACGATGTTTTACTTATCGTGCGCAATATGATCTATTTTGTCGAGGTCTCAGGTGGAGTATTGCGTACTTACTAGCTTGAAGCTCGTCCGAGTGAGTGAGCCCTCATATCAGAATTGTTTGCACTGAGTGGCTGCGCCCTTGTGCCGACGTGCTTCCCGCCAAGTTACTTATCAACAACCGAGGAATGCCTTGCCAGTAGTTGCCACAATGTAGTGGGATCCGATGGGTCTTGGCATGATATTCTGGACGTTTGTACATCCTCCACCATCTATCGAGTTGAACATCCATGGGAATGTATACTACATTAGAGAGGATAGTGCCTACCAGAGTTGCCCAAGCTGTTGCTAAATGTCGCCGGCAGTGACAGTTTATAATTAGAAATTACCCTTGATTTTGGTTTCCCAAATTCCTCCTGAACACATGTTTAACACAGGTACTGTGATGTAGGGCAGATGAAAAATGTACTGGAAAGACGAAGAATAAGAGTGTGCTCGTTGGAGACTGCTTACTTTACTTCGTATTCTTTTTTTTTAGTAAGTGACGCGTGAATGAACTCGATTGACGCGCCTCAAATGCGACGCGAAATTCAAATCCCTCAAGCGAGTCGCGATGCCAAGTTTTCAACTTGAACACGACGCGTTATTTGACTCCGCTTTCGTTTACCCCCGCTTCCCTAATTATACAGTTTTATACTCCCGCCTCGTGGGGCCGACAAGCTTGGTCACGTGGTCCTCGGTTTGCACTTTCCTCAGAAAGGGCGTGCGGTTGTCTTTCTTTGTTCTCTTCCCAGTTCCCTCTCTGCTACTCCCTCTCATAGGTCTCTGATGACTCGACCGACGGCGATGAAGCAGGATACTCCGTGTGCTGCTGGTGACTCTGTGTCTGTGTTGAGCGGGAGTCGGTCATTGGGACGGACGGTAAGAGTTCTTGGACGCGGTTAGAGGAGTGGATTGTCAAGGTGCATAGGGGTGTTGATGTGGGCGCTGGTGCTGACTTTTCTTGACTTGAATGTGTGGATAGGGCTCCTATTCGTATTATCAGTAAACACAAACACCACCACGGACAATCAACGCGCTGCACGAGTCTTTTACGGCCTTATTGACATTGTGCCAAATTGACGAGACTACACCACAGAAACATCACCGTCAACATTTCCACGACTACAATTTCGTTCTACACAACAAACCATATATTTCGAAGCGACCACACGTTACTTACTCACTCACGACCTTACTTTCAACCACAAAAACAAGAACAAGAACAACAAATTTTGACAATTTACACGACAACTCACGAAGACGCAGACAACGAAGAAGCGCAGCTCGTTCCAACCACCACCCACCAGCAAGACCCTCACGCACCTCCTCGCCGCCCCAACCGTCAGCAACGCCAGCAACGCCATCAACGCCATCAACGCAGCACGCCGCCACCACCGCGCGCATCCCCTCCATCTAGCTATCACTGCCACACCCTCCGTGATGGGCATCTCCGCTCCAGAGGTGTCGTCTGCGTCCGAGTCTATTTCGTTTGCGCGGGCGCTGGAGGAGCCGTTAAATACGGCGGTGCGTGCCCCCACGCCTGCTCCCCTGCCTGTGCATGAGGCACTCGCCCTCGTTGATTGCGCCCCAGACCGCGACAGCGGCAGCACTCGGGGGGAACACCAGCACGAGCAGCCCGAAAACGCGCAGGAAGTTCAGCGTGGGGATGGAGCTCGACTGCATGCGCGATCGGAAGTCCCGGGAACACGCGAAGGATCTATCGGACGTCGTGCGCCGCGTTGGGCTCTCCAAGTCCGGTCTCATTAATGACACGTCGTGCACGTATGCGTATGCGACGGGCGGGCAAGGCAGCTTCGATATCTGTGTGGACTCGACCCATGTGGACCCAGATATCAGTGAGATTGTGCTGGTGAAGAAGTCGAGGGTGGCGCTGGATGGGGTGCGGACGGGGGAGGTTACGCATGTGATGAAGGTGGGCAAGGAGGGTGGGGTTTTGAAGGAGGGGCAGGGAAAGGAGAGGTTAGGGCAGGTGAAAGGGAAGACGGGGCGAGAAAGAGAAAAAGAAGTGTTGGACGACAATTGGGCAAGGAGGGAAGATTCGAACGATAAGAAGGAGATGGAGAACAAGATAAGTCATAAACGTAAGTCACTTTCACTATTTTCTTGGTCTTGCAAGGAATTTAAACTCATCTTCTCGTTTAAAGGCCGTCGAATGCATACACAATTCTCACCCACGTTCGAAGACTGCGTGTTTTTCCTCTTTCCTCTTCCTTTTCTCTTCTTCCTTCTTTCTTTTCTTTGTGTCTTTGTCTGGTCGTCGTCCTTCTCGGTCATCGTGTATGCGCACTCACATACACTCCATCCTTCGCAGCTCCAGACCCATTCTTCCCCAAAGCTCAATCTCAAGCCCAAGGCTGGCAATTCTACATATGCCCGTGTTCACTGCGCCCGCATCCGTATTCATATCCTCTTCCCCACTTGCCTCCACTTCCCATGCAAACGTATACCTACCTAGCTTAAGCTCTAGCGCTACAGTCATGACTGCCGCTACGCAACCCCCCTACCATCCAAGATCGTGCCCATGCCCGCCGAGGAAGACGAGGGGAATACGGAGGCTAAGCGAAGATCGTTGGTTTGGCAATAGGAACGCGCGGGCTCTGCGGCGACTGTGAATTCGACTGACTTCTATAATGGACCGCATTCGAGTTTGCGCACGCTGAGCTCAACTATAGGTGGGATGCTCGCGCCGCCTGAGGCCCTTGGCAGTGACAAAAATGTCAACGCACAGGGACAGGGGTCGGCTCGATCGCGCACGGCGTGATTAAGAGTGTGCGGTTGTTGGCTGGGATGGGGAGTTGGATGCAGTTGAGGGGTATGCCTGCTCCTGCTCCTGAAGATGGAGGCAATATAGGAGTGTGTCTAAGGCGGAGAAGAAGGGGTAAGAAGAAGTGTAAGAAGGCGAAGGACGCGAAGGATGGTCGGTTCTTGTACCCGATCCTGACGATCGAGGAGGCGGCGGCGGATGGGCCATAGAAAGCAGGATGAGTGGCATGATGTCATTGCGGGGTTTGAGAGCGGGAGCGCAGATGTGGGCTCCGAGGAGATGGCGGGTGGTACCGCGGAGGAGTTAGGGTTCAAGGCGAAGGAGAAGGCTGGGGTGGATGCGACGCCAGTGAAGAAAGCCCATGCGCGCCCGCTCTCGGAGCAGGTGCTGAATATGAGCAGGCCCAAGCCTATGCATGAGGGCTCGTGTTCACTTCTATTTTATTATTTTTTTATTTCATCCTTGAAACAGGCGTTCTGTCCATCCTTGATGCCACAACAAACGATCTCGCGATGCTCATTAATAACCTCGATCTACAGGCTATGCTAAGCACGCCTGATATGATGCACCTGCGTCTGTCCGCGTCCATCTTCCCTTCGCCCACACCTGGGTCGACGCTCGAGAAAGCCAAAGTACACAATAACGGGAGTCCGACGGCTACGACGACGAAGATCAAGTTGGCGGTGAAGAGCTCGCTCAGTGCAAAGAGGGTCATCAAGAACTCCGCGGTTACGAGGCCGGATTTGGTCAGGCAGATGAGCGCGTTGTCGATCAGCTTGCTGAGACCCTATGCGCAGTCCCGTGGATATTTGGCTAAAATTGCCAATAACAGTGTTCATGCTCCCATTACAGTCGCGCCTACTCCATCAGTGGGGATATCCTCATCCGCATCCGCATCCTCTACGAAAGCAACAGCAGCAACTATCGGGAATCAAGCCAGCGCATCGCTCATCGTGAAGCGGATTGCGCTGTAGGGCACGCTGATGAAAGTGCCCTTGCTCATCAAAGAGAAGCCTGCGCATATATCCTCCCCCTCATCTTCGGTCCACGTCAAGAACGCTATTACGGCTGCTGCTGCTTCCCTCGTACCAACGCCGCCCTCAGCAGGCATGGGCATTTTCAGGCCTCACCATAAGAGGACGATGACGCCTGCGCTGGAGCCTGAGCAGGAGGTCGTGTTGCAGTCACTGTGCCCTGCACGGTCGAGGGTGGGTGTGAGAACGAAGCTGGAGCATCAGAATGTATCCCCGTAGGCGAAGATCGACGTCGTCAATGGGCTTCTGCATCTGCCCGCACCGTCATCGCTGGCCTCCGGTTCGGATCCACAATCGCGCGCGGAGGGGGAGTATGCGCGCGTCGGATGAGTTCGTGGGGCTGTTGACGCCTGTGTTCTGGCACACACAGGAATATGAGACGCTTCGCAGGCGTCCTCGTCCCCGTCCCCCGAAAACGCGCACGTACACTTTGGGCACGAGCCATGCTAGTAGGTTGAGCAAAGGTTGTCGGAGCAGTTATGGGAGCCAGATCAAGAACAGCCTTTCCTACGCCAACGCGCACGCCAACAACGAGGAGCGTTCCCATGTAGCCGCTCACAACGAGGAGACCAAGACCGAGACCAGGAGCAGCAAACGCAAACGGAGTACAGTATCCCGATCTCCCGCGCGACGCACTGCGTGCTCGGGCTCTCGGGTTCGATGGGCGGGTCGGACGTGTCCATGTATCACGATGCGGAGCTGGATGAGGCAGATGAGGACGCGGATGCGCTGGATGCGCTGAGGTGTATTTTGACTGCTGCGGGAGTGAATGCAGATGAGGAGGAGGGCGCGGATAAGGAGAGGGAGGGGGATGAGAGTTATACAATGACAACGACCCGGACATGGCCATAGAGATCGGGACGGTCATGGACACCGCGCGCTCGTGTCTGGCACTTCCCTCCTGCTCATATTCCGCGCCGAACTCGTTGACGCAAACAACCACTTCGACGTCGACATCGACATCGACCCTTCCTCTCCCGCTTCAGAGGACAATGACACGAAGAAAGTCCCGACTTCACAGGCGAGCTCACGCAGCTGAACGAGTCGGGCGGGTCGGACCGGAGAAGTTCTGTGGAGCAGTTGGAAAATGCGTTTAGGACGCCTGCAAAGGTTGATTTGCTTTATGATTTTGGGGTGGATTTGGGGATGGAGGTGCGGCCTGTACCGGCGTTGCCTGTGTGTCTCAACGTGGTGGGTAGGGAGAGTGATGAGAGTGGTGGTGTGCAGCAGGAGGAGGAAGAGGAAGAGGGTATGAGTGCAAATAGAGGAAATGGGGATGTTGAAAGCAGCTCCCCTGGATTCTATGGGTTCGCGGACTCGGGATCGCAACTCATAGACATCCAGTTCCCCAGTCTCAATACGAACACAAACACGAGCACTAAGAGCCGCATAGACGAAGTGCTTTTGCAAGACACCAACAAATCACAATTCGACATGTTCTCCGCCTCGACCTCGGCTTTACGAATCGTAGACGTCAAAACACCGTCGTCGTTACTGAAAACCGCCGAGATCAGCAGCGGCGTCGGCGGCGACGGTCCTTCGCCCGTTGTAGGCAGACGCAAACTCGCATCGTCAACGTCGTCCCGCACCTCGGACACGTCTGAGGGCGAGCCGAATACCTCGTTCGGGTTCGGCGAGCTTCTGCTCTCCGGGTCGTCGTTGTCGTCTTCCTCCTTATCGAAGCCAAAGCCTAAGGATACTGCGAAACAGACACATATACAACCGCTGCCGCTGTCGGATATCATCCCGCCGCCTGCCCATACGCGCTTGCTCTCCGGGATAGACATGGGCATTGATGTAGACTCGTACATGCTCGAGGGGCTTGAAGATAATTCGATGTTGAAGTCGATTTATGCGAAGATCGTCGCAGAGCAGCAGCAGCCTGCTCACCCGAGCGCGGTATCGGACTCCAGCACGCACGTTCAATGGGGTATGCAGCTACAGTGTCAGGCGTCTGCACTCGGGATCGAGTTGATGCAGCAGAAGCAGAGAAGCAAAGGAGGGTTTGAAATATACGTGGACCCGAGCCGTCTGGATCCGGCAGCGAGATTGTACTGGTAAAGAAGTCCCGGGTTGCGTTGGATGGGGTTGGATGGGTTGGAGGTGCAGCAGGGGCGATGCGGGAGGCCACGAATGTGACGAAGGCGGGCAGGGATAAGGAGAGAGAAGGATGGTGTTGGTTTGAAGGAGGGAGCGGCAAAAGTAAAAATGGAGGAGGGCCGGAAGGAGAAATGGTGGACAATGATTGGGCGGAGGAGGAAAGATGCAAAGGATAAGATGGAGATAGAGAACAAGATAAGTCATAAATGTAAGTCGCTTTCCAGCTTTTTGATGAAGCTTATCATGATCTCGTTGACCCGGCCATCGTATCTATACACGATCCTCACCCACGTTCGAACAGTGCGCCGTTTTTCTTGCCATCCTTCTATCTTCTTCTCCACCCTCCACCTTTTCTTCGCTCCTCTTTTTTTTTGTTTACAATCGTCATGTTCATACTGTTATTCAACTTTCGCTCATCTTGTTTGGAGGCCGTCATAATTGCATACTAACGTTCTCGGCCTATTCATGCAGTTCCGGAATCATCACTAAACGACAGCACAAGACCCACAATCCCAATCCCCCGCGCTCTTCTTATACAGGCTCGGAGCGTTTCTCCCCTTTTCTGATGCAATCCGGACCCCCTCATCACCCCAGTCTTTTTCGTCTAGGATTGTTGGTACAGTGATCTTTCACAAGATTATTGTGACCGAGGGTGTCATCATGACACGGCTAACATGGGTTTATTATCATTGAGATTGAAGATTTGGTAGGTGAGATGAAGGCTTCATACCCATATGTGATGTCTTCGGTACGCTTTGTTATGGTTTGAGGGCATGAGTAGGCGTTAAGAAGGTAAGAACTTACTTTGAGGGCCGATATGAAGATGAATAGAATTGGCTTGTATTTCTCGAGTCATTAATCTTATAGAGGGGTCGGGTGAGTTTATCAGAAGCTCTTCGCTGAAAATGTCTTGCCGAGTTCCTACAAGGAACGTAAATTATTCGGGTTGTTTACATTCTGAAAGACTGTGGGCATTTCAAGTCCCGACGTAGCACGCCCTTAACTGGGCTTGAATATTTGAATCTGAGTTTAAGTCGGCGCCGATTCTGCAGGTTGAGTGTGATCAGCGCATATCGGGCAGCGAACTCGTATACGCTGGGTCTCACCCAAATTTCCAGCATACCACCGTTTACAGAGCATCGTGGTGCGTATTTCATTTCAAAATATGTACGATAGGCTATACACAGCTTTAGATAAAGCCCAAACGCACCATGTCACGTTCCTATCCAATTCTCTCTCCGTATGATACTACCACCAACCCCGACCCTCCTCCCTCCTCCTACACCGGCATATGCTGCAACACATACAGCCGTCACAATTGCTACCAAAATGCGCAGATGCGGCCAAGTTTATCATTAGGAGCTTGTCGGGTCAAAACAAAAGGTGCGCATCTCACCTTGACATGACCGTTTTGCATCCAAACCTTCTACAGGGTTCGGTGTGTGCTTCGTTCCTCGGGACAGGAGGAGGTGAGGTGAATATAGATTGAAGCTTTTGAGGATGGAAAACGCAAAGATGTATATTCATTTTTTCGAGTTGCTGTTGCCGCCGTCTGATGAGAAACAGACGCCAGTTCACCCATGAAACACCGACAACATCTGTCCTCTGGTCGTCGTCATCGTTGATAGTGAGCCCGTGTCTCGATTATCTGGCATGATGCCGACTTCGCCCTGTGCTGATGCCATGTACCCCGAATGTGAATGCTCGCAAGCGTCTCTGATTCACTCGATATGTTCTAGGATGTGTGGGGAGTTTGGGTCAAGGCCGTTGGAGCTGAATGCCAGGTGTAAAATGGCGGCATCACTTATCTCTGCAGAGCGACGCCACCTATCATCCTTCTGTGCCCATGCCCTTATCCATACGTTTCAGCTCACGAATCGCTCGCTGAGCCGGCCAGCAGCACACCAGCAGCATAGTACTGGATTTACATCCTTTCTCCTTACAGGGACCCGCGACTCAATGTACGATTTAGGCCCCAGAGACTGAAGGCTTTTCCTCAACAATTTTACTGAGCTCTAAGGTTTGCTGCACACTGGAATTTCTCAGTACCCTCCTTCCTCGTGCTGTCACATGCACCAGCGAAACCAACGCAGCGTGTCTTCCACGCAACTGTGATGAATACAAGCCTGTAGGCAGTTGTAGACCTGCTCAAATCCTGCGTATGCATGACGTTCATGGTATATCCAGAAGTTCAGATGACCTCCTAGTCATCTCTTTTTCTGACGTACGCCATGAATGGACACTTTGTCCGGATACCAGAAATGGGGAGGCGTTGAGCACTGCATGTAGTGTTCTGTATCGCCCGACGAATCAATGGGCGGTCCTCCATGCGATTACTATGTGTTGCTAATTCTGCTTCGACTTTTCGTCTCAGGAATCGTTCAAACGTGATACAGCATACAGCACAAATAACGCGTCCATCGCGACAATCTTTTCCCCCTTTACGCTCGCATCTCTCAGGGTACATTTCGATTGAAACTCAGTACTTTCCAGAATCCTAACAATGTTTTTTCAATCTTGAGCGTCCCTGTCATTTCCCTGTCTTTTTGACGAACTGAAGAGCAACAGAGACATTAGATCTGGACGTCGGAGTGGTCTTAATCACACACCCGATTTACGTTTCCAACCTCTCGGTCAGAAATCATTAGAAGCGTTCAATATTGACTGTGCCCGTACGTCCTCTCGTCTTGTTTAAACTGGTCGCTTTCACTGACTCTAGCTCTCAGACCACCTCCCTTTTCATCTAAATTTGTTCCCTCACATATCAATTTCTACCTGCAAATTTGATATACATTGTGGTATGTACATCCCCTACTATTTCGGTCCTGCTGTTAATCGGTTTTGTCTTGTAACAGGCTGCATCTGCCTTTTGTTCGACCGGTCTTCCAGGGCACTTCTGGGAGGACGCACGTTGGGTTGAAGAAAGAACGCTTCTCAGCTTCGAAATCGACTGGGGCTCTTTGATGGTACATAGCCAAGATTACGACCTCTCACCACATATTTCTGTCAAGTACACTGTAAGGGGAATATAGCAGAAGTCGTTGCAAGAGTGATCTGTAGGTTGATGAAGACGAAAATGAAGACCCACGCGTGTCCTGTGTAATTTCTTACACACGTGCGCAATATGATCTCGTTTTTCGCTATTCAGCTGGCCCTACATAAGTGGCATGTGTTCAGATATAGTTTACGATCGGAATTTGATGCCTTGAATCATCTGTCAATTATCGGTAAACTCGTGCTTGCATGGCGGTGCTGGCTAAATTTAGACACCAATATAACGGCGTTCTGTCAGTGTTACCCCTTTCCCAGATCCCCAACTGACACCAGCTGCTCATCGTCGGACATTCCGCTCCCGCACAATGTCGATGTTCAATCGAGCGACAGACTTTTCTATCAATAACAGCACATTCCACACTCACCAACTTCAAATTCAACTTCAGAGCTCGAGAGGTAAAATGTTGAACCCTACGGAGTGATATACACGTCATGCTGATGCAGGAATCGACAACAGGCGGATTTGAGCGCCTGCAGGAACATGTCGGCCATGGAGCATTTCACGACTCAGGCGAGCGCTTCGATCCTCCAAAATGTCATCACAATACACGAGTCGCTATTATCAAGAGGATCACCGACTGGATCAGTGGACTCAACGAAGACACCCGAAGGGCTCTCATTATGTGGCTATACGGAGCAGCTGGTGCTGGAAAATCGGCTATTGCGCAGACTATTGCCGAGATTCTGGACGACCAGCACTTCGTCCTCGCTAGTTTCTTCTTCTGGAGAAATGACTCACAACGAGGAACGTCCAAGATGCTTGTTACCACATTAGCATATCAGCTCGCGGTCAAGCTTCCCCTGGTGTTCCGAGAACGACTTGGCCTGGCATTCGAGAACGATCCCCTGATTACCAAACGATCGCTTGAGGCACAATTCAAGACCCTCGTCCGAGAGCCTCTCCTTGAACTTCTTCATTCCGGGTTTTCAACCAACAACCACATCGTCGTCATTATCGACGGTCTTGACGAATGCGAAGATCCACAAGTTCAAGCCAGAATTGTCGATCTCTCCTTCAGCCTTCTGCATAGTCGGGACATACCTCTGAAGATCTTCATAGCAAGTCGCCCAGAGATTAACATCTCCTCATCTTTCGATAGAAAACCATTCTCTACGTTGGCGAGAATCGCATTGGATGACGGCTATCAATCCGAAGAGGATATTCGACATTTCCTAGCAGATAAATTTAATGAGATCAAAACTCAGCATCCCCTTCGCTCTTACATCCCGGTCGGGTGGCCTGCTAAAGATTCGCTCGATACACTTGTACGAAAGTCCTCCGGGCAGTTTATCTACGCATCGACTGTGGTGAAGTATGTCGCATCCCTGCATCATCAACCAACGCACCGCCTTGAAGTTGTTCTCGGTATACAACTGCCAAAGGCGGGTGATAGTCCGTTCGCAGAGCTCGATGCGCTGTACCGGCACATCCTGATGGGGGTTGAAGATGTGACTCTAATACTGCAGGTCATTGGCTGCGTTGTTCTTCACCCCTTACATCATTATTACAGTTCGGTGACATTTATAGAAGCTTTCCTTTCGCTTGTTCCAGGAGATGTTCAACTTCTAATGCAGAACATCGGCTCCCTTATCNGGTTGAAGATGTGACTCTAATACTGCAGGTCATTGGCTGCGTTGTTCTTCACCCCTTACATCATTATTACAGTTCGGTGACATTTATAGAAGCTTTCCTTTCGCTTGTTCCAGGAGATGTTCAACTTCTAATGCAGAACATCGGCTCCCTTATCTCAGTCGAAAATCATCCTTATCATCCTAATGGCGCAGTGTTAACCGTTCGCCTATTACATGCATCATTGAAAGATTATCTACTCGACCCGTCACGATCCAAAGATTTTTTTCTTGACCGCATCAAAATGCACACGCACTATGCCGAGTTATGCCTTGCTCATATGATGGAACTTCCTGTGTTGCAATCCAATTTGTCTCGCCGTCCATTCATGGGTATGTCCCATATGTTCTAAAATTTTTAAACTTCTATGTTCTAATTGCACGTAAAATAGACCCATTGAATGGACTCTCGGTTATTTTTGAATATTTTTTTCATCACTGCCCTCTTGCTCAACCAAATCCACAACTTCTCCAAAATACTCTCAGCCTAACTCTCAATCGCTGCCATACTATTCTCGGAGTAAAAGTTCGTTACAAAGCAAGCTTCTCTGAGCAATATTTCCACTACCTCGAGTCTCTCAGCACTGTATGTGTCTTCTTTTGCGAAAAATGAAATCTGACCACCTTGCCAGATTTGGGCTCATCTGGGCGTTGCTCAATTTTACACTGATGAGATAGTCGCACTCGAACAAGTCATCAAAGTTCGACTTGGTCCATGTCCTCAATACTCTCACATTTGCTTCCTTCTGGCCCCTATTATGAATGAAGATCCACCGGCTTTTGGGGGTCTTGACCCCATTTCTATGCACCAAAATTTTCAAAGTCCAAAGTGTATAACGCAGTTAGGAGACCATGTTAATTACCTAACGTTAAGGAATCCTGTTCTTCGTAAACACCTTCATAACACTCTACAAGATTGGA
>NHYD01001679.1:0-13577 GCA_002938375.1 Psilocybe cyanescens
TCAAATTTGGGGTGTAGATTACTTGGTTCCTATTCTAAGATACAGGGCTTTTTTTATAGACTAAATAGATACCTTGGCTTGTGATAATTGAAAGAGACCAAGAGAAAAGGAAAGAAATGGGCCGCGTGCTGCCTAGAATTTTCTGAACCAATTATTACAGTGGAAAGTGCTAGTTTTCCTGGGATAAGGCGCTTATTTGAAGATAACATTGCTGTCCGTGCGGCAGTGCCTCCTTGGGTAGCGATCACCCAGCTTATCTTATCAGATGACTCGCGGCTAAGGCATGTCGGGACTAGATTGCTTAGGGGTATATTTCCTCGGGAACCCTACCAAGGTTCCCAAGCACAGTTGCTATTGGTTTAGGACCTCCTGGAACAGCAGGTGCCCTTATCACGAGGCAAGTTATCTCTAGTATCGTGTGGCGATCGCTGACTGTGTGATCCCTCACTCATGTTGGCTGCATTACAAATTACAAGTTTTTATAGTCGGATCTAGTAGACCGCCATATGCTGGGTTATACACAAGATTTCAATTGTCAATATATTCGGTCTGTGGGGAGATCACCTGTGTGGCGCAGTGATGTCTGATCCCCGCGCAGTCGATCGCCTAATTTAGTGAACAGCCTTTGTGAAGCCTGGACACGGTGCTCGCTTTTGCTAATTAATAAGGTTTACATCACTTGGTGATCGCTTGTTAAGAGACTGATGGGTGTTACCCCTTGTAAGAGCCAAGGTCATTTCTTTAGGAGTTCTTCCTTGCATGGGACATCGCCTCGGGCGCTTGGTTAGGGTTGCTCTGATAGCTGTGTAGGAAACTAAAGGTAGTCTTTGATTCGTAGTGCTGATTAATAGGCCACACTACACCTTAGTTAGTTTGTAAGGTCTACTACGCTCGTTGGCCAACTAGGAAGTGAAGTCTAAAAGCCTAATAGTCTGGCGTATCTCCTACCCTTTACTAGTATAAAATACTAGTTTATTACAGATAACAATCGCAAAAATGAGGGCCTCTGTGTCTCACTNATTAATAGGCCACACTACACCTTAGTTAGTTTGTAAGGTCTACTACGCTCGTTGGCCAACTAGGAAGTGAAGTCTAAAAGCCTAATAGTCTGGCGTATCTCCTACCCTTTACTAGTATAAAATACTAGTTTATTACAGATAACAATCGCAAAAATGAGGGCCTCTGTGTCTCACTTATGGATTTTAAGCTCGGAATGGTTTACACCCTTTCAACGGCGGTGGTTTATTAGGTTTATTGTTGTCGACATGGGTGTTGCCAGTAATGAATACTATTTATAGGACTCGTTCTTTGATTGATCGGGACTCACCAAAATTTTGGTCAGTGTAATGTTTAACTGGCGGTATCTCGCCGTGTTCTACCTAAGGGTTAGATATTAGTAAGGTTTAAGGCTTAAGAGCATTCTAAGACTAAGGGTTAGTTTCACTTCAGGATGACGTTAAGGCTTATTTAAGCCTTAGAACACCCTGAAATTAAGTAAAATTCAGGTTGCTGAGGATCCAATTCCCATCGTTGTATATTATCCAACCACCTTACCTATAGTCAATCTTTCACTATTTTCTACAGTGAAATATATCAGAAATTTAAATAAGAAGACCGACAGAAATTTTTGCCATGGTTTACCCGAGGTTGAAGGATAGTCTTAATTAAATACAACACTAGTATCTCGGCACCTACGTAATAGCCATTCCGGCGGTCGGTATTCTTAGGTTCCCCTCCTTTTTTCAACTGCCCGAGGCTCAATCCCTGCTATTACTGGTACCAGTTGAAGGCTAGCTCATCTGCTGGTGACCTCTCCGTAATGCTAACGACGTCTCAGATTCATATCTGGCTTGTTGTGTACTTCAGCCGTCTAATAAATAAATACAGGGTAGGACCGCCTGGGTGGACTTAAAAAGGTACGGACTTGCTTCCATTCAAATCATTCGCCCTCACAGAACCTCGTCGTACCCTACAGATCAGGATGGTTGGCAGTGCTAAGATGGTTTAGTAGCGCTCAATGGGTGATACAGTGATGGCGCAAGCAGGCCAGCTATACTGTGAGATGCTGATGGATTTTGATAGTGTCATGAGCTATAGATGTGCATGATCATTGTGTTCTGCCAGGACACTTTTCTTTTTAACACACTCACCTCAACTTTCAACCACTGACTCATATACCTCGATTAGCCTAGACCAATGTATTAAATACTGCTTCAATAATATATTCCCAGACAGTGCAAGAGAGGAAGTTATGGACTTATATATGCCACGTATTGCAGTGGCCTACAAGCAAAATAAATGGCAGGCTACGCCATAGCCCACAAGCAAAGTGGGCGGAGGCATATGGTGGAAGCAGAGGATGTTCTGGTCCTTGTAAGACTACCCGGAAAAAGAAACCGGCCGGCGGACAGTCCCCAACCTCTCATTCTCAAGAAAAGATGCCCTCTGGGTACTTGAGAGGTAGTTATCACAGCGACTAGCAAATCTGTCAAAGGAGCTGTCGCCACAGAGAAACAACAACAAATACGGTGCCTGTCGACCAAACTGGCCAGAAAGTGCACCTCCTTTTCGACTTAGACCTTCCTGGTCAAGTTATGGACCACTTAGAATCTGAAGACTTAAGGCTTTGGAACACTCCCTCAACATCTTTGGAATCAAGCCGTCAAATATGGCGCTTTGGCACCGACAAGTTGGACATCTGCAGAGAAGACGGGGTATTCACTGTTGAACTGGACGCACAAATACAGACGGAGTTAGGCCTTTTCAACATATTCTACTCCTTCTGGACTACCCTTCCCATCCTGAAGAAGAGAGGCAGTCTGAGTAGGGATTTCAAGGAGGCCATTGGGTATCATCTGCGACTTCACGCAATAATAACCGCAACACTGCTGAAATCCGGGGGCCGTCGACAAAGTGTGACTCCTTCTGCTCTCCAGCCATGGCTAAAGAGGACCTTATGCCTTTTCAATCATGACATACAGTCCAGAAAAAGGTTCGTCAATGTAAAATGCCCCAAACAGCTGCTTACATTCTGTATGTGGGACAACACTTCCTTGATTGATATGTGTGATCTTACTCCATTATTGACCCAGCGGTTCTCAACATCATTTCCCGGCCCCAATTTCAGAACTACCTGAAAAATGTTATAACCCCGGTAACTGGTAGCGAGCATTTTCAATGGACACTATCTACCCCACCTTGGTGCCTTACAAACCTTGTAAAGAGGACAAACTCGGGCTCGGAGTTGCTCGGCAAACAAGAATCGAAGGGAATATTTATTCTTCCCTACGAAGCACTTGAAAAGACATGGGAAGTTTATCTGGAAATGCCGAAATTCTGTCGGAACTGGGGATCCTGCGTCCTTCTCCACGAATCGCTTCTACGTCTTAAGCCAAAGTGTTGGTTGAATGATGAAGTATTAAACAGCTACATGGCTTTATTACCAGCTAGAGGTCAATCCGCCATCAAGTTGGTAAACACATATGTGTTTACAAAGCTCAACATGTTCGACCAGAATCAACCAGATTTTTTTAAAAGAGTGGTGGGTTTTTTTTTTTCGTCATTTGCCCTTCCATTTTACTCAGTGCCTGACAGCTCGGAGGGAAAGGCAGTGATAAAGCGGTAGGAGACGTTATGAACAATTATTCCAAAGTCATAATTCCAATCAACTGGATGATGAACCACTGGCTTGCTGTCGTGTTGGATGTAGAAAAAAAGTTGGTGGTTTTCATGGATAGCTTAAAAAAACACACAGATTCAAAGGGGAGGCAGCATATTTTTGAAGTAGGTGGCTTTTTTATATATCACAATATTCATTTTATCCTTGAGAACAGGTTCTGAGGGTTCAAATACCTTTAGATGGCGCATGGACAGTGGAGTCAAGGCGTTCGCCACAACAACCAAACACTTATGACTGTGGCATTTATTGCTGTCAGTTCATAAAATACACCTATTTTGGAAAATCAATCCCTCAATGGAAAGAGGAAGACATTGTCCTCCTGCGAGGAATGATGGTAATGGAATTATATGAAGGGAGTTTACGCTGGTTACATGAATAAATCTAGTTTGTCACCTACATGTTCATTGAACTCACTGAGGAAGCTGGACTGACTAGGGACTAGTCTTTCAATCATGCTTATGAACGGTTTTCTAATTCAAATGGACATGCGGATGCATGCCACTGTGACATCACCAATCTGGCTATATTTCAATCCAGACCCTCTTAGGTATACTGTAGCCTGGGCTAGTACTCTCCCAGGCGCATCTACTCTCCATTGCAAATCGAATCACCTATTCTACCGCTTGGTTCACTCACTCAGTATTATAAAAAAACCAAAATATGCTTGAGCAGAGACAATGATAAAAGATCAAATTTTATATCTAATATCAGGCTGGGGGGGACTTTGTCTCACAAACACACCCCTTAACAGATTCATATAGCGAGGGGTCGCATGTTATGTACCCTAGCTCTCCAGCAGCAGTATCCTACACCATTGAGCAATTTTCAATCACGTGCCTATCTCAGAAAATTCAAGGGTCTGCACGTGAGCAATTCGGGCTGGTTTTCAAATAAAGTGTCTCGCATGATCATTTGTACAATAACCTTATTGCATATGTTTGAATCTAAATCTGTACAATGTGTGATACACCTTACTGAACTGAACTGTTGCACTCAAGGGATGGAGTGGTGCAAACAGCTATGCATGGCACTGCAAGTATATTTGTGGAAGTTTTTGACACAATATCTATACAAACCCAGGGCACCAATTGCACTGAAAAATTTTTTGGTTACCTACAATCACCTGTTCTGCATCCATATCTCCACGATCTTTGGCTAAAAACCCGAAATAATTCTCGAACGAAGCAATCCATTCATCCTCGCTCCAGGTCATTCCCCCCATTCCCCCTGTGAAGATTTGCCGTGTTTCTTCTTCTTCTACCAGGTCACGGGCTTTTTTAACAATTCTAATGTTTCCTGCTGTGAAGTGCCGTGGTCCACCCCTTGCGATTGGCTGATAGGCCAGGCATAGAAGAGTTTCAGGAACCATAGCTGACCCCTGCTCCTGCAAAGCCATTTGAAGTTGTTTAACAATGGTTTCTTGGGTCGTTCCTCTGGAAATCAAGAGACAAGCTGAATGGCACCATTTCATGCAGGTATAGCAATATCTCTGCTCTTCTTCCTCCGGATTCCATATTTGATGGCACATATCTATGGCACAGCCAGAAGGTGGCCCCTGCGTGTTGGTGAGATAAGGTCAATATAGCTTTTCTGAAAGTACAATTCAAGTACTTACACGGATAATTTTCTGATGCTCATCCCATACGAAGCGAAAGAAATACTCTATAACGGGTTCCTGATCCACGTTGTCCGTCAAATGCACAACATCTATATCAGCTATTGAAAACCGTAAGCGTAGCCCACAATAAAGAGGAGAAACTTACATTCTATTGCTTCAGAGGAGTTAATAACCTCTTCCAGGCCTGGAAATAGCTCATTTTGGGCTGCTGCTCCTAGAATTCTAGTTTGATGGTTATCTTCTGCAGTGCTAATGAATAAATGAAGCACTTACAGGCGCAGTTTTTTGTCGACTCTTTTGCCTTGAATTGCCTGTTTGATGTCCTGTTTAGACCAAAACCAGCAGACTTTGACTAATGCATCATCCCGAGAAGGCAATTTTTTTATCTCTGTGACCACTCCCTTCCAGTAGGAATCAATGTCCTGACCCCTCCTCTTTTTCTGGCCAGGATGAGAAAACAGATAGCTAGCAGGGGGTTGTGTAAAAGAAAAAGCTAAAGTGCAGTAGATGGCTTACCAGTCTCCAATCGTCAACGTAAGGCTCTCATCTATTACATACCTGGATCTCAGTGGGTGGGCGACAAGATCTCTAATTGAATCCTACCTTCATGCAAAATAACAAATTCGGAGACCCCTTTTGCTGAATCGCTATTCCAAAGCATCCCAAGTTGGTCATTTTCTTCAGGATTGAGTGGCATGATGGGAGTAACAGAGGGAAGAAAATGTAAACTAACTTGTGACAAACAGCAGACAGAATCCGTGTTGTTTGGTGCATCAACTCTACATACCTCAACCATGCACCGGAAAGATATTGACCACTGGATTTCCCGCATAATATTTAATCCTTCAGACTCAGTAAATTCCCAGAGTAATGAACCTGTAGAGCCTCTTGTTGCCGGCAATTTCTCTTTAGATGGGCCAACATCCTCACCAGCCCCAATGGTATCTTGCTTTTTTTTTTTTACCAAAATTTCAAGTCTAACCATCATATCTCAGGACACTCTACATTCTTCTTTCAATTGTATACGATCCTATGCTCAATTCTCTCCAGGCGCGGTGTGTACAATCCTCTTGCGGAATGCTTGATGACCTAATCTGTTTTATTAAGTGCTCTTCATCTCCCCCTATACAAATTCGCTCTCTGGATAACGCAAGACTCTCCCCTGATTCGTCACTTGGCCTAGTGGATCTATTCTCATTATATTAGCTTTCTGTCTAATCTCTGTAATTCAGGGCTCGGCACCCAACAGCGTAGGAACCTCCGAATACTTGCAGCGCCAAAGAAGGCATTCCACACCGTCATCACTTGGCCTGGTAAATTTATTTCATTTGTGACGCTTCTTGTCTAATGTCTTTAACTTAGGGCTCGGCACCCTGCAGTGTACAAAGTTCTGAATACTTACGGCACCAAGGAAGAAATTCCCCACAGTCATCCCTTGACCTAGTAAATTTATTTCATTTCATTTGCAAAATTTTCTGTCTAATACCTATAACCTAGGGCTCGGAACCCTGCAGCGTACAAACTGCCGAATACTTATGGCACCAAAGAAGGAATTCCTCACAGTCATCTCTTGGCCTGGTAAATTCATTTTAATTAGGGAACTCTGTGTCTAACGTTCATGGCTTTAGGGCTCACCACCTGGCAGTGTACACAGTTCCGAATACTTGCAGCACCAAAGATTACAACTCTCTGACCCGCCGCTTGTCCTAGTAAATATGCCCCCTTCCTCCAAAACTCGCTGACTAATCTCAGTAACCCAGTGTCTATCACGCAGTATACAGTCAAACCTCCCTGTTTGTATTCCCATAGCATCCTTTCTTTATAGTGTTGTTAACTTTTCGAGGAAGGAATCAACGCCTCCTATGTTTCTTTTATCTCATCGAAAAAGAAAGGTCTGGGTCATGTTCTTTTTCATTACGCCCACCACTGCTAAAAGCATTAACAGGCTTCCAGCACACAGAGTCAACACTCAGTGAAAAAGAGACGCGTTAGTGCTTTTACAATTTACCCCTCATTATTCCCTTTTGATTAAATGTCTTGGGTAAAGTTTGAGGCCCATTCTTCGACATCATATATTCCAACAGAAGGATCATCCTTCCATCCAGCGGAATCACATGTTGATGGAATGGACACAGCTGCAGAATGTCAAACGGTACAAGTGGCTGAATTTCCCTGTACTGGAGTGTATTCAAAAGGTGAAGTCATTTCTTGCATTTGCATAAATCCCGCCTGACAAAAATAACAGCACGAATTCTGGGAGATCCATGGTTCTGGGAAAGGGCTTGGAGAAATCTAAAAAATTTTGATTCCGCTTCCCCAATCAACCTATCTATTCTGGACTTCTATCTGCTCGCGGACTGGCTTGAAAAAAAAGAAAAATTGAGAACTGCCACTCCGCCTTGTTATTATATCGACTTGCGAACTCTGAAAAATTTAAATGATGGGTTCCCGGAAAGTTCGCTCAAGGTCAACTTTTCGCTGCCTGAGGACGGTAACATTCCAAAAAGACCCGTCTTTTTATTAATGGAGAAATGCCCTGACTATCCCACACCGCTCCTTCTGGTCCTCAACTACGAAAAAAATAAAGCACTGCTTCTAGGTGTCAATGTCGAAATCCCAAGATTTGACAATCCTACATGGTTTCTTCAGATATGGAAAGCAGTTGCAGAATTTTTCAACTGGGATTGCCCAGATTTATTTGTCACCATGATCTTTCAAAAGTGGATCCTGGTAGGTGCTTCCTAATTTAAAAAAAGGAAGAGCAAATTTTGACTAAATAATTAGGGAAGGTTGGAATTTGGGCAAAAAGCCGCTTCCTTATTCCATCAAATGATTGTTGGACGCTGGAAATGGCAAGATGATGGATGGGGAAAACCCACTGCACCAAGCTTTCATTGTGGCCGATTTATGCTTCAGCGGGTCTTCGTAAAAACGCTCGAGCGTTGCACGTCATACGGACAATCCTGGAAGCTCCTTCGGGCAGAGTGCCATGATTCCTGGGTCAGAGCGGCTGAGGCAAGTATTAGCGATTTGGGAATTGGCTTTTTAAACTTTAGCTGGGTACGATACTCACTGATAAGGCTGTCAAACTACCTTGGGTCTTGCAAAACTTGCGAGACACACTCTGAAGATGATATTTTAGCTCAAATCCTGGCAATAACTGACAGTTCTGAAGACGATCAAGAGGACAGCACATCAGAGGCAAGCCGGCCCGTTAGACCCAAGATGTGGAATACCCGATGCACTCCCAAGGAAAACCCTGCCACAGAAACGAGAAGGGCTCCAGCTGTATTTCATGTCCAAGATGACGACTATGGCTCTTCTCCAATCAAACCTCGGAATATTATACCCACAGAAAAAAATATCTGGGTGTTTGGCGGAGGCGCTGGACAAGTCTTACCAGATTGTTGGATGTTCTGGAAAGATCAAGGCTTTAGGTCACACCCCAGCTTTTTCCGTACCCTGCCCTTGGACAGCACTGAGGCAAAATCACAGGTCTTCGAAGTTCCCTTTCCTAAATCAACAAAGCTAGAAGAATTTGAGCCAGAAAATTCGAATGATGAAAAAACTTTGGCGCTTTCTGCACAGTCTTTTATTGATGAAGCTGGCCCACAATCTGGCACTGAAGCCAGCAGGCGGGTTTTCCTCCTGGGAAGGGAAAGGGAGAAAGGAACTTCACAAAATCAGGATAAATACCTAATCCTTGACTTGGAAAAAGATAACATCTGTCTTCCTATTGAAAATGTGGAGATATCCGTTGACTTGGACAGCTTAATCTGGGTCACAAGCATTGCAAACTTTAAAGCATGTGCCATTCACCTAAATTTAACACCGGTGTATCAAAAAAAAGCGGCATTCTCCACCCACAACTTTGTTTATGTCAATCTGGTTTCCCCTCCAAGAAATCAAGATGAACTAGACCACCCGCAAAGTCGACTTCTGCAGGACGTACGATTGAGCCGCATCCCCCATCTCAGATTTGGATTCTGTGGAGAAGCAGAGAGAAGAATTAACTTCTATGTATTTTTCCCGAGGATGATACACCAAAATGAGAAGACTCATCGATATGCAACCCTCCTCCCCATGCCAGTTCAAGAACTTTGGTACGATAGTGTCATCATTCCATCATGCAACCTGGCATTCAAAGGCATTCCAGGATTTGCGGAGTATATTCCTTCAAACCTTGCAGATCTGTGGAACCGCGCCGGTGACAAAAAAGCACAGACACATTTAATCTGTGAACCACAGATAGACCGTCTAATGGTGGCAATTGAACACCTCATCAAGGACGATCCTGGTTTATTATCTTGTTTTGGGTCTTGCTTTATTGTGGCCGATGGCCGAGGGATGAAACTTGCCACAAAGCAGTGTGTCCATCCAATGCGCGCAGAGGCCTCATCTTCTATGGATTTCAACCTTGTTAAAGACATGTTTTCTGATCTAAACTGGGACCAAATGCTGGACCCAAGATTGGGTGGACTATACTTAGATCGGGGCATTTCAATTCACAGCAACTATAAGGAACACCTGGTGGCTTTGTGGCGACTACAAAGCCTCCGCGATTCATTCGACGCCCTGGGAACAAAGAAAGGGGTTGTTCATCACTTCTCCACCCTTGCATCATACGGAGGCATAAAGGCGGAGATGCAAGAAAAATTCAAGGAAGAAACCAACCTAGTCAGTCGTATTTGTTATTGCCTGGCCTTCCAACTGGTTAGGAACCCAGGTCTTGATGAATACCTTTGCCGTGATGAAGACATAATTCATCGTTCTAAGAGGTTTATTGGGGCATGTAAAAAATGGACGGAGCAATTGCGGTCTGGAATCACTAGGTCATTTGGTGTAAGAGATGAAATCCGTGGTTTGGCAGGAACTATCTTAACACATTTACCCGGCGCAATAGAACAGGTGAGTCCTTCCTAGATCATAGAAAGAATTCCTCTATAACTGATAACTGTGTATAGGCAAAGACCTGGCTTCGATCCAATCCGATACTTTGGATTAAGTCATCTACCTTTTTCACATTTTTGGAAAGAAGGTTTACAGAGCTTTGTCTGCTGCATGAAAGATGCTTCAACTTCCGTTTGCTGAATTACCGAACAATGTCTCTTGTTATTGGCCACCTCCTGCATCATTCTCTTGTCACTCCAATCATCAAGAACATGCCCATCACTGCAGTATTTCGTGAATTGCGATTTGAGGAAGTCATGATGGGGTGGGGAATATTTTTATTGCATGACTTGGACTGGAAGAAGATGAAGCTTCTTGGAGTTCCAGATGAGGATTCCGCCGGGCTGGTAAATGCATATAAACTCCCATTCAAACAAGCGACATTAAAAAAAGAGGTGCCTCTGTTAAAGCTATGTCCACAAGCCATATCGAAGGACTACCCATGGGGTGAAATGGTGACAGATTCACGTCTCAAAGAGCTTCTACAAACCGTACCCAGCCAATTCCTGAAGACGCCATCCCCTCAATTACCTGGCGATCTGACACATCCGGATTCAGCTCTGATTTTCATGGCTTTTACAACTCAAATATGGCTGCTTTTAAGTCACCAGTTCAATTTTGTTCCTGATGCCCCTCCAAGAAATCTGGAGGAAGCAACAGCTATCTGGACTCTAGTAAACATGCAAAAATTGTTTGGAGACATCTCGGTCCTCCCAACCTACGATGGTGTAGAACAGGAACTGGAGACAGGACGGCCAGGAAACATAATCTTTAGGAGAAGACGAAAGTTTTTTTTCCCCGAACCAGATAGACTGGATGAATCTCCCCTTAAACCATTCACGACTCACAATGCCTATTATCTTCACACCTATCATGCTATCTTGGCAACTCAAACCAAGCAGCAAGTTGAAAAGCTTAATCACGATCTGGATGTTATTTTTGACACCTTGCAGTGCCTGCCTGCATCTGTTTATGATAGGAAGAGAGATTTGATTTGGAAAACTCGCGAAGGAAAACTGGAATTTGTGGTCAATGCAATATACTATCGAGTAAAGGGCATTTTATACGAAAAGGAGAACCCAGTGGCACGCCGTGGCCAACTCAACGCGCCTGCACTCCAGAAGAAGCTGCACGAGCACTTGTAAGACAGTGCTTATGGTTCTATAGTGATATTATTGACCTAAATCTTCACAGGCATGGCTACAATTCTTACAGAAAACACAAAAAATCTAAATCACATGGGGTTAAAAAGGGGTCAAACCTGTTTCTGAAACAACCTTCATCCCGGGAAAAGCACTCAAACAGTAGTGATTCAGATACAAATCACTTGTCCCAGAGTGAAGGGGAAAGCAATGCTGATAAATGCTGGCTGTGATAACCTTGGCCAAATTTTTTTTGACATGCTCAGGTCACTGCTTCTGGCAGCGGATAGATGGCCTCTGTGTTACATTTTGGGAGTAGCTATATATTGATAAGATGTCACAAAAGCTATTAATATAGTATTCCCCATAGATATTGTTTTAACACTGTAGGTACTTCTCTCTCGGAAACAATGGTAAATACACACGAACCCGCGCAGCATAACAACCGGTCACTACCAACTGTAAGATATTATATACCGTAGCAAATGCCCAAAATATCACGATCTTAGAATGAGATATGACTCAGAAACATGGTTATTTTGCTTTCTACAGCCTCCTGAAAATTTTAAGAAATTTTTCCAGGCCTCTTCTTTTTGGAGGGGTATAGGTTTGAATATTTGAAGCATGGCAAAATTTGAATTGGGTTTATATTTGCCATTCTCAATGAGATATGCAGGCTGAAAGTTCACAGCTTTCGGTCATAATTAATATTTTTGCACAATATCCGGTATGTTCGTTGGCTTATATCTTGTCGAAAAATGAAGTTATAAATATGATTAAAACTGTCCAGTATTCAAATAAATTACCTGTTGGCATTTATTCATTGTAAATCTGGTACAACATACATTTCGTGGACAGTGTTACACAATTGGATTAACAGACCGTGTTTGAAGAACATTCTTGAATCACGTCTGGATTTAGAATAGGTTTGCCGTAATAAAACTAGCCATTCTCTGGAAATAACCGCCATCCTGGACATTAAGGTTGTGGACGTCTGATATTTTGACTGTAAAATCCATGCAGTGGGCAGGTATTCATTAATATACATTTGATAAGTTTTCATTAATTCTGTTAGGAATTATAACATGTATCTATTAATTGCAAGACGGTACAAAATAATTTTCGTCTAGGTCTTGCACAAGTCACGTGATGTTCACCAAATATCATAGTCTCCTGGCAAATCCCCAACGTGTCAATTCATCTGCCCTGAGGGTAAGCCTAATATTTACTCGCCGCAGCCTGAAGGGTATGTAGTCACAGCTTCCCTGAATTCAGAACATCACTACCCACACTGCTGACAGAGATAGCTGAGAGCATACTCCTGTGCCATGGCCCCGACCTATGCGTAATAGGCATAAGTGTTTGCAATCTGCCATCCTCCGCTATTGTTGTTCGAGAATTTCAGTCGCATTTTCTGGAGTTGAACAAGGAGCGCCTGAACGGATGCAGAAGGTGATGCCGGTGCTATGATAGTGCATGGACAAGGGTGGTCGTGTCACAAGCTAACCGTATAGCAGGATTGAAGCCACATTTCAAGCATCGCGTTGCTTTGTAACCACATGTAGCCTTAGCCAGTTTTGAGTTCAAAGCAGCCTGGAAGGGTGGTTGAGGCCGAAAACTTCGGGCGCACACCGATGAGAGGGCGCTCAAGAAAAGCATCGACCTTGCCCAGCACCTGGTGACATGGCAGAAGACAAACGAAAATAGGTGAGATCTGGCAACGCAACAGTAATTCAAACTCCGACACACCTGCATCGAAGTGGCACACTTTGATGTCACCCCCGTGGCAACAGATAGCGACTAGTTTGGGTGAAGACATTGGGATTTTAAATAAAGTCTTCGTTACAGAATTTCATTTCTTCGAACCAGTCTGAGCTTACACTTCATAGTGTAACCCAGAGGCTCTTGTTTTTACGATCGTTATCTGTAATAAGCTAGTATATTATACTAGTGAAGGGTGGGAGATACACGGGATTATTAGACTTTGAGGCTTCACTTCCTAGTGGGCCAAGCAGTGTGGTAAGCCATACAAAACTAACTAAGGGGTGGTATGGCCTATTAATCAGTGCTATGACTCAAAGACTACATTTAGTTTCCTACACAGGTATCAAAGCAGCCCTACTGAGTGACCGAGGCGATCACCTGCACTGTTGACAATGCCATCAGTCCCGCACAAGGGAGAACTCCT